>VWYI01033974.1:6162-29234 GCA_013399455.1 Anthoscopus minutus
GCGGCGCGCACCGGAGGGCGGGAGCGGGGCCAGGGCCCGGCGGCGCCCGCGGGACCGGGACCGGGACCGGGAGCGGGAAAGGAGCGGGAGCGGGACGAGCCGGGGCGCGGCGCCGCTTCCCGGGGGCAGCGGGAGCGTGGAAGAGCCGGCGGCGGGAGGAGAGCGCGGCGGCCGGGAAGAGGCGGCGGGAGGAGAGCGCGGCGGCCGGGAAAAGGCGGCGGGAGGCGGCCGGAGCCAGGCGGGAGCGGGCCGGGAGGAGCCGCCATGGAGCGGAAGAGGTGGGAGCGCTCGGCGGGGCCGCCCCGGGCGCAGAGGGGCCGCAGGAGGCCGGGCTGGGGCTGCAGCCACAGGTGGAGGGGATGGGAGCGGAGACCCGGCCCGGGGCAGCCGCGGAGGCGTCGGGGATGCTCGGCCTCCCCTCAGGGATGGGGGAGCGCCGTGAGGAGCCCCCGCGTCCCCCCAGAGCGCCTCGTGCCCTGCGAGCACCCGGGGTTCTTTATTCTCAAATGAGCAGCAGGGGTGGTGTTTCTCCTTTCTCGGGGCTCGCTCTGCTGCTTTTTGGGTGTACTTAGGAATTCTGGGGAGGGAGCGTCGGCTGCTGGCGGTGGTGGCCCCAGGGCGGGCTCGGGATGCGCCTTCCCGGGAGTGTGGCTGTGGGGGGAGCACATGGCCCGGGAGCTGGAGGGTTTCTATTTATAGCCCTGCATGGCTCATATGGCTGTAGGTGGCCATATGGATCCTCCCCGCACCCACGAGGCACCCGCGGGCTGAGGTGTGAACTCGGGTCCAGCGGGAGCGGGGAACGCAGCAGGAGCTGTCCCTGTGTCCTCACCCGGCCCTGCTTGTCGGCAAAGTCCAAACCATCAACTTCTGCATCTGTCACAGAATCCTCACGGGATGGTTTGGGTTGGGAGGGACCTTAAAGCCCATCTCATTGCACCCCTTGCCATGGAGCAGGGACACCTTACACTGGACCAGGTGGCTCCCAGCCCCGTCCAGCCTGCTCCTGAACACTTCCAGGGATGGGGCAGCCACAGCTTTAGCCTCAGGTTTCATTTTTAGAACCAGGTTATGGTTGTGAGAAAGTGAACCTGAAGATGCCATCCTCAAGAGCATGAAGCCGATTTGGCTGCTGCAGCTCAGAGGCTGAGGGCAGGCTGAGACCACTAGCAGCAGCTGAAAGCTTCAAAGATCCTGTTTTTCCCAGAACTTGTTTGTTAAGTTGCAGTGTCGGAGCTGAACTTTAAAAAAAGAGGGGAGAGAGGATAAGTAGCATGTTTCTACTCCCAAATTATTATGGGTTTTCCCTTTGTATCAATTTGGACAGAGATGAAAGGTAACATAGAGCTTTGTTGCGCTAATTTTTTGTTTCTGTTGCATTTTGCATTAACTCAGAGTGGCAAATACAGGTGTGGCAGTTCAGTAATACCTGTGTGAGTTCTGCCTGTTGCTTACCTGGGTGATTGTTCTGTCCAGCTCCAGGGGATGTACAGATGCAGGGAGGGTTTGTGGAAAGCCCCGTTTGTGACATGTGTGTGTGAGCCAGTCTCTGGCTGGAAATTACATCTTCCTCGAGGTGTGAGTACCTGGGCAGGTTTTTAAAGCTAGTCCTCAAACCTCATCCTTAGAAGTACAGTAGGACTTGTGGGCTGGATTCAGAGTGAGCAGGAAAAGTGCAGGGATGGAGAATTTAAGGAATAAAATCATATCAGAGATTTTGTCAAAGTGGCAGCTTGTCTTTGAGAGGGTTTTGGCTCTTTTCAAACTCAGAGTTCTCACATGGGGGAAGGAGAATTTAGTGCTGCTTTGTGAGGCTTTTTTCTTCAGAGTGTTTTTCTCCTGAAAATTTGATGACCAAATGTCAGAAATCTGGGATCGCTGCTTGTCTCTGCCTCAGATTGTCAACATCACTGTGCTGGGAAACTTCACACTCTTGTGTGAAACTTCTTTTGTTGAGAATTCCTTACCTTTGCAGCACAAATGTAAGAAGCTGGAAGGGAAGGTTTTTAACACTTCTCCAAGGATATTTTGATCAGTACAGTCTTTAAAAAAAAATTTGTGAAGCAAAATGCTTTTACTGAGTCTGTGCTTTGCTTTTCCTCTGTTGCTTTGCAGGGAAGGTTATGATTTCTCATATGAGAAGAAAATAGCCTCAAGTTGCACCAGGGGACGCTTAGGCTGAGTATTAGGGATTTTTTTTCGTGGAAAGGGTTGTAAGGGATTAGAACAGGCTGCCCAGGTGGTGTCATCATCCCTGGAAGTGTTCAAGAACATATGGACGTGGCACCTGGGGACGTGGCTTAGTGGTGAACATGGTGGTGATGCTGGGGTGATGGTCAGACCTGATGATCATAAAGGTCTTCTCTATTCTTAACAATTCCATGACTGCATGATGTCGAGTTGAGCCCTACAAAATCATTTGGCTGCATTTGTGTTTGTCCTGGTGTTGCAGAGCTGCCACTTGGGCTCTTCTATAGGGTTGTGCTTCTGGAAATTTGGGGGATTTTGTTTGTGTCTCCGAGTGCTTTGTTTGGGGTTTTTTTTTAGGGGGAGTTTATTTTTGGTATGGTTGGAGTCCAAGCTGCTGAACAAGACCACCCCACGCCCCCCACCACCCCTGTCCCTCTGGCCTGCAGGGCAGGGAGCACTGTCCCTTGGGAGCACTGTCCCTTCCAGGTGCTTGGGTCGCCGAGGCTGCTCCTTTCGGAGCTGTGCCCTGGGGCTGTGTAAGGCTGTGGGGTGGACTGTGGCAGCTGGAGGTGTCGCCTGACTGGTCAGGTGTGGTTTTTATGGCTGTGCCAGCCCATCCCAGCATAACCCAGCTGGAGTGTGGGACCCCGAGGCAGGGCTGAGTGGGGATTCTGCATCCAGGGATAACGTGAGGATGCTGTGAGAGAGACAGTGGCAGTGGTGTGTGGTGGGGTGTCCTGGTGTCCCCTCTCCTTGGGAGCACCGTTGGAGATCCTGCAGGCCTCCAGGAGCCCCTGGGGCCATGATTTGCCTGGAGCAGAGCTGGGGAGAGAAGTGAGGGAGGGAGCACGATGGAAAGCAAGAAGGAGAATCATTTTATGTTCCTCCCTCGCCCCATCCAGCAAGGAAACGAGTCTCTAAGTGTCTGCTTTCAGTGGCCCGTTTTCCCTGGGTTATTCCTGCCTCCATTTCTTCCAGAAGCAGGCGGTGGCTGGGTTTGCTCAGGGATTTTTTTGTCTTTTGTCCCTTGCTTCCCAAGTTGTGCAGATCTTGTGCAGGCTAAATGGGAGAGCAGAGGGGAGGAGACTGTGATGAGGGAGGAGGGGAGAGGGCCTGGGCAGCCGCTCTCTCCTTAAGGATATAAGGCAGGAAACAAAGGGTGAGCTGCAGATGGAGAGCAGGGGCACCTGGCAGGCCTGGCCCTTCTGTAGGCTGCCCTGAACGCGGCTTAATCCGCACGGAAAAGTCTGGGAATGAGAGCTGGGGGTGGCTCGGGGTGGGTCCCGGCAGCCAGGTCTGTTTTGTTAGCGGGAGCCAGGCGGCCCAAGCGAATAAAGCCCCGGAGCTGGTGATGGACGAGCATGGAAAATCCTTTGCAACTTGTAAACTCCTTTGCAACTTGGCTGTGTCCTTGCCTTTCACACACAGGGAACTGTGACCGAGCCTAATTGGGGAGCCCGGGATCAATCCGGGCTCTCAGCATCCCTGCCTGGGGGGATGTTACAGAGCAGAGATTGGGGTTTGCAGCTTTGTACCAAAATGTCTCGTTTCTGGGCCTCTGTAAAATCTTTTTTGCAAAAAAGGAGTGCAGGAGGAGAGGAAGGAGGTCAATTCAGTATTTTGTGCTCTTTAAAGGGCATTTTAACAGGGCTCAGAGTTCCGTGGTATTGGGGGAGTTTCTGCGTGTCCTGGTGTGCAGCAGGAATCCCGCTCGAGTTTTGGGTTCCTCTGGCTCCCCCACACAACTCTGGCCCTCCCTAGTGTGTGTAGGTGCCCCAGTGCCCTGCATGGTCCTGCCACAGTGTCCCCAGGAGTTCCAGGGCACCCCACCCCTTCCTTTCTCAGTTCCCTGTCACCTGCTGGTCAGAGCTTTGCTCCCTGCTCTGCTGTTGTCCCAGAGAGCCTAGGGATGATTCTGCCTTTTGCAAGACCTAATTAGAATAAAAGTTTTTCTTCTGAACATTTCAGTGCTTTTCCTTTGGGCCAAGCTTCCCCAGGAAGAGACAGGACTCTCAGTCATTTCAGGTGGGTTTTTTGAGACTCTGAGCAGCTTTTCAGTTCTTCTTGCAAAATGACCACAGCACATACTAAACACACAGAGATGAAGGACTCTGTTCACTTAAAAGCCTGTCTATGAAACTGTTCTGGAAGTTACTCTGCACTTTCATGTATTATTTTTAAACCTGCTAAGACACTAAACCCTAAATTGGAGCAGCAGATCTTGGAAGAGGAAGCAGTGCCATGTTCTTAATGTAGCAAGAGTTTCTCTTCCTGGCTTCGCTGGCAGTGACAGCTCTGCCCTAAAGCTGCTGGAGTTGGTTATTCCTCTCTCTGGATTGAGGCAAATAACTGCCTTTGTAGTTTGAAAAAGTGATTCACAAATTTGAGGCTGGACACAAGCTCAGTTCCTGGCTGCTTGGTCCTACTCTGTGCTGTCTCCTGGCCCAGGGGCAGCTCCATGGGGAGTTGCTCCAGCTAAGGAATAACCAGTGAGGGAGGGTTTCTTCCTCCTCTCCCTGCTCTCCAAAGATGGATTCTTTTCCTCAGCTGGTTCATTTGCATGAACACTGGGCTGTGTGAGCAGTGGTGGTGGCAGGGAGGAGATCCAGGCAGGATAAGCAGCTTGGGAGCAGTTGGAGCCAGGAGCTTCCTAAGCAGATGCTGTGTGGGATCACCACAATCTTTCAGTCTTAACTCCTTCAAGAGACTTTTTCTAATTTCAGTTTTAGTGTAATTTATTTATATTAAATTATCTCAGTTTTTGGAGGGCTTTTAATATTTTGGTACTTTCTGATTTTTTTGTTTTGTTTTTTTAATCTATTTTTTTTCATGCACAGTCTGACTTAGCCTAATTGCTTTTTCACTGGCCTATACCAGAAGTTCTCTGCTTATGCTGGTTTTCCCCTAATAAAGCTTCAGGGCAGCAGACAATATGTGAAAATAGACTTTTCCTCTTTGTTTTGTTTTGTTGTTAAGAGCCTGGTAAGGTTGTCAGTATCTCACCAGTGTGAGATAAGGTGGTAACTGGCATTTTTGGTTTTAAAATGCCTTCCAGCCCATTAACCTGTCATGGTGGGATGGATATACAGGGAATGAGCTTCTCCTGGATGTGAACTAGGATTGCAAGGTGGAGAAAACCAGAAGTGAGAATAACTGAGGGAATAAAGAGATGTTATAATGCCCACTGAGAAGGTGCTTATTGTCCTTACAGTCCTACACTGCAGCCATAACACACTGGCTTATTTTTGCTTTATGAATAAAAAAATAGCTTATGATGTTGGATTATTAAAAAAAAAACCCAACAAAACTTGGAAAAAAAGTGCCACAAAAGCGCAAAGAAAACATCAGTAAAGATTTGGAATAGTTTGTGCCTGCTCTTCAGGCTGAGTCTTTGTGGAAACCCAGATGTTACAGAAGAATTTCTCTTCCCTTTTGCCATTAATGGAAAGTTTTACAAGGTTTTGACATTTACTTTTGTGTAAATCACTTTGTGTTTCTTTTTTTGCAGCTTGTCTGTAGTTAACTTCTGATTTTCTCATTTTCTGAAGTCTTCAGGATGCTACAAAAGACATAGAATCAAACCTGAATGTACTGGTCACGGGGCAGGGAGAGGAGACAGGGAGCATTTGTGGTGCTGGTCAAATGCAACAGTCCTGGGAGAAGAAATTATACTTGAAAACAGGCATTTACTATGAGACAAATGAATGAAAAGTGCATGTGTGCTGAGATCTCCCTTGATGGTTTTGTGTGCATTATGCTACATTTGTTTACCTGATCTGAATCTTCCTCTTGACATATCAAAACATTTTAACTTAATTTGCCTATTCCACATGAGAAGGAGTCAACATGAAAGCAAAGCCACACATTTTAGGATTGAATGGGAGCTTCAGTCTTGAAAATCCAGCATGTGTTTTTCAGGAAGGAAATAAAAATTACCTCTCCTGAGTTGCAGGGGGGCCACTGTGGAAGTCCAGAGGCTTTAAGTTTCCCTCCTTGTCTGTCTGGTGTGTTTTCTCCAGCCCCAGTGGGAAGAAGTTCCGGAGCAAGCCGCAGCTGGCGCGGTACTTGGGCAGCTCCATGGACCTGGGCACCTTTGACTTCCGCACGGGGAAAATGCTGATGAACAAAATGAACAAGAACAGGCAGAGGATGCGCTACGACTGCTCCAACCAAGCCAAAGTAAGACTGGCAGGCACTGGTGCTTCTCTTCCCGCTGTGGAACTGCCAGAGCAGTGTCTGGGAGAGAGGGAAAATGCAGCATTTCATAACTGAAGTGTGAACTTGGAGCTATGTCAGAACATCTCTCTTGGTGGGGGTTGGACAAAAGCTGCTCCCAGGGGGTTGGTGCTGTGGAGGAGAGTTGTGTCACTGCTCAGTCTTCTGTGGAGGAGGGCAGGGAAGAGACTGTCACCATCCTCAATTCCCAGCACAGGAAAGGCATTGACCTTTGGGAATGAATGCAGAGGAGCCCCTCTTCTCTGGAGCCAGCCTGGGAGAGCTGGGGCTGCTCACCTGGAGAGGAGAAGGCTCCAGGGAGAGCTCTGAGCCCCTGGCAGGGCCTAAAGGGGCTCCAGGAGAGCTGGAGAGGGACTGGGGACAAGGCATGGAGGGACAGGAGCCAGGGAATGGCTGCCAGTGGCAGAGGGCAGGGCTGGATGGGATCTTGGGCAGGAATTGTTCCCTGGCAGGGTGGGCAGGCCCTGGCACAGGTGCCCAGAGCAGCTGTGGCTGCCCCTGGATCCCTGGCAGTGCCCAAGGCCAGGCTGGACAGGGCTGGGAGCAGCCTGGGACAGTGGGAGGTGTCCCTGCCATGGCAGGGGTGGCACTGGATGGGATTTAGGGTCCCTTCCAATCTAAAACCATTTCATGGTTCCATGATCCCCCTCCCTGGAGCGTGAGCTCAGCTCCAGCACAATCTGCTCCAGAGCCCCACATCTCCTGGAGCTGTGCAGCATCTCTGCTGTGCCCTTGCCTTTGGTTTGAGAGGAGAGGAGGGATTTGGGTCCACAGGGATGAGGAGATGCTGCAGCTCCTGCCAGTGACTCACTGGAGCTCTCCCAGGCTGTGCTGGTGACCTAGTTTTGGCATTGATGGAAGGGGAGGTGGCATTTGGGGTAAAAAGCAGGATCGGGAAGAGGACTGTGAGGCCGGTTTGTAGAACAAAATAAAATATTCTCCAGCTGGTAATTCAGACTGTTGAAGTGTCAGGGTGGCAGTGACTGGCTCCCTGTCTGGATTGATTGTCCCAAGTCAATCCTAAGGATCTTCATCAGATGCTAAAATCTTTCCCAGAGCCCAAAAGCTGCTGTCTATGCACCTAAACACTGAATGTGGAAAAGGCACAATGCTCATTTTTTTTAATACATCAGCCCATCAAGGATCATCATCACGAGAGTGCTGGGAACATTTCTTGCAGTCCTGGGTGCTGCAGTGATATTTTGAGACTTGCCTTGAGGCAGGGACCAGCAGCTCACACACCTCTCAGGCTAAAAATTCTGCCCAAAACTCTCAATAAATGTACAAATGTTATCACTGGCTTCTGAATGGATTAGCACCCAGATGGTTCAGAATTATATTTGTTTTGAATGCATCTTTTCTACATCTCATGAATAAATCTGTGAAACAGACACAGTGTTTGCATCCTCGAGAACAAAGCATGTCCTACAGGCATTCCAGGAGTTGTATGTTCGATTTTGGGGATGAGTCTTCCTATGCTTCCCCTAAAAGAAAATGCAGTCATGTTGTGCATATTGATTATGAGCTGCATCTAAAAGCTAAGCTGAGCTTTGTTCAGAACCAAAGGCAGAAAAAGGGATTCAACTTCCAGCTCTGTTGGTTTGTTTATTGATCACAACTGGATTTGGAAGGAATAGTTTAGAGTGGTTTCTGGATTCAGAAACCGGCCTCTAAATCCCTGTTCATAATTTTTTTTTATATTATAAATATTGTGTTGTAATCTTCTCTTTTAGTGATTACAGGTGGTTTGTTCTGACTCCTAAAGTCATTAAAAATGAGAGTAAAATTGATGTGTGTGAACTCACATGGGAGGAGGCTGCTATGTTAAACAAAATGAGTGGAAAACTTTGATAGGTCTAAGACAAGATTTGAATTTAGTTATGTATTTTTAGCAGCCTAACTTGTATAACTTGAGATTAGACAAGATTTCAAGCCCAGGAATTGTTCCCTGCTGCACTTCTTTGTGGCTGTAGTAGCATTTCAGCAAATTGAAACTATTTCTGTGGGCTTTTCCTTTTGTTTTTGTTTGAAACAGGGAAAACCTGATTTGAACACAGCTTTGCCTGTGAGACAGACAGCCTCTATCTTCAAACAGCCTGTCACAAAGATCACAAACCACCCCAGCAACAAGGTGAAGAGTGACCCCCAGAAAGCTGTGGACCAGCCCAGGCAGGTAAGGCTGAGAAACTCCTGGATTTGCTACTGGGAAGATCCCAAAATAATCTGCTTTAAATTTGTGATGCTGAACAAATACTCCATACCAGTTCCTAATCTCTGACACTTCAGAATTCAGAAAAATCTGATCTTTCAGAAGCAGTGGCTTGCACAGATTCCAGCTCTTAAAATCAGGACAAATCCCATTTCCATTCTCTAGTTATGGTCTCTGTACAGTAGGATTTACAAATTCCAGCCTTTGGTTAGATCACAGTTCTGGTGTAGCTAAACCTGAATTTCCTTAATGATTATCTACAGAATTATTTGGACATTGTAACCACTTCAGAGAACACTTAGGTTTAGAATCACTGTCAAATGTTGCAATTATGTAAGAATTCTGTGTTCTATTAAATCCATATTCCTGCACAGATCACATCCAGTGTGTGTTCACTGTAGTGCAAGGGACTGTACATTAGTAGGAGTAACCTCTGCCAGTATAAGATCATCAGTTCTTTTAGAATGTTATTGATACAAAATCAAAGTGTTTTTCTTATCTTAGTATGTATTTGCAAGCAAGAGGACACAACAAAATTGAAGGAAAGGGAGCTCAGGACAAGGCTAGGCCCTGGTAAAATCAGCTGTACCTGTTGGAACACTGAAAACCTTTTCTGAAAACTTCCAAAAACACATTTTGAAGGCAATTTTTAAGAATTACATAAATCTAGTTCAGCCAGAACCTCCAGGTGTGAGATAGAATTATTTGAAAAGGGTGGGGTTTTTGGTGGTTGGGGTGGGGTTTTTCTACTTTTTGAGTAGGTTGGCAGGGTCTTACCATGGTTTTCTGGAGAAGCAGATATTCACAGCATTGTTGCTGTTCCTGCAGTTTTTATAGTTAAGGCAATAAAAGAGAGCACTAAAGATAAAATATCCTTTCTCAATTCTGAGCTGGATTTGTGTTCTTGCTTAAGATATTTTACTGAGCTGCAGAATATTTTGACTTTTGCCAGATGTTTCTACAAAATTTGGAAGTGCCAAGTCCCATCATGCACTGACTGAAAAATCACAGAATCTCAGAATTCTTGGGGGCTGGAAGGGATGTTAAAGGTGATCCCATTCCACCCTCCTACCATTCCCTATCCCAGGTTGCTCCAAGCCTCATCCAGCCTGGCCTTGGACAATTCCAGCACTGGGGCAGCCACAGCTGCTCTGGGTAACAAAAGAAAAGATCACCTATTTGAAAGGCTAAAGAATATCCAGCCTGTGTTTGGGTTGTGACTGCCCTCATTCCCCTTTTTGGAAAAGTCATGTGGGGTCAGTTGCCCTGGGTTTTGACAGGCAGGAAAAAGGGGGAAAAGGGATGGGGGTGCATTAACTGTTTGAGGTGAATTCTTGGTTTCTCAAAACCTCAATAAAAATGGGGTTTTTTGCAAGATAGTTGATCCTCCAGCTATGCATTGCTATCCTTCTGATATCCCTCCTGCACCAGGTACAGAGTTAAAGGTATATCAAGTTGATCTATTTGATTTCCTACCACACTTGGGCATTCAGGAGCTTTTAAGCCTGGAGGGAGCCTGTCACTCAAAATCTGGTAAAGGACCAAACTGCTGGACAGGAAGAAAATAATACTTTACCTTAAATACATTGTATTCCTTAACTTTCTGTGGATATGTAGCAGAGAAATTGGGTGTGAAGAAAGCTGTCTCACACTGTGGACTTGTAGCTGAAAGTCAGCAAGCCTGGCCTTGCTGCTGCAGCTCAGAGCAGTGAAAGTGCCAGGCCCTGGAAGAAAAGAGTTTTCCAAGGCAGTAAATTGGGAGAGAGGAGTTGTGGGACTGACTGGCAATGAGGATTGTTCCTGCTGCAGGAGGTGGCAGATCTCTTCTGTGGTAAATCCACATTAAACTGTCCCCAGCACTGCTGTTCCCTCTCTGCACAGGAAGCAGGGGTTTTGTGGAGCTGTCAGTTCCATTTCTGGTTGTGCCAATAACCACCTGCTTTGACTGCAGCTCTTCTGGGAGAAGAAGTTGAGTGGACTGAACGCCTTTGACATTGCAGAGGAGCTGGTGAAAACGATGGACCTTCCCAAAGGGTTGCAAGGTACTCAGAGGGTGCCCTTCACTCAGGGCTGGCATTTTGGCACCTGGCAGCAGTGAGTGAAGGTGCTGAGGGTGAGCTCCGTGTTACCAGAGCCTGGCAGGGCTGTGGCCATTGCTGCTGCAGCAGGGGCTGTAGTGCTTTGCCTGGGGGTCCCAGAGCCCTTTGTTCTGAGGAGACACTGAAGCAAAGCTTTGGCCTTTTGGAGGAATTAATTTTCCAGAAACAGCAGAGCATCCCAAAATGCTGTTTGGGTTTGGGTTGGAAGGGACCCTAAAGCCCATCCAGTGCCACCCCTGCCATGGCAGGGACACCTGCCACTGTCCCAGGCTGCTCCCAGCCCTGTCCAGCCTGGCCTTGGGCACTGCCAGGGATCCAGGGGCAGCCACAGCTGCTCTGGGCACCTGTGCCAGGGCCTGCCCACCCTGCCAGGGAACAATTCCTGCCCAAGATCCCATCCAGCCCTGCCCTCTGCCACTGGCAGCCATTCCCTGGCTCCTGTCCCTCCATGCCTTGTCCCCAGTCCCTCTCCAGCTCTCCTGGAGCCCCTTTAGGCCCTGCCAGGGGCTCTGAGCTCTCCCTGGAGCCTTCTCCTCTCCAGGTGAGCAGCCCCAGCTCTCTGAACTTTGTTCAAGCAGAATAGAAACATCTTCCCTTCCTAGTTTGGTGGTTTTTACTATCTTTTTAGTGGTAACAGAATGAGGAACTGCTCTAAGTTTAAGTACCCTGGGAGAGCTGCATAGGTGCTGGTAGAAGCATTTAGGTCTGAGATTTATGTCATGTGAGCTTTCAAACTTATTTATGTCATGTGAGCTTTCAAACTTGACAGCCTGTGCTTTGCCATTAAAATGTAATTCCCATTGTCCTGATTTCCTGCTCCCTGCCTGGGGCAGTGCTGGTTATGGATTTCCCTCCCCCTTGCAGGGGTTGGCCCTGGCTGCACGGACGAGACTCTGCTCTCTGCCATCGCCAGTGCCCTGCACACCAGCACCATGCCCATCACTGGGCAGCTCTCTGCAGCTGTGGAGAAGAACCCTGGGGTCTGGCTGAACACCTCCCAGCCTCTCTGCAAAGCCTTCATGGTGACAGATGAAGATATCAGGTATGAACTGGAAGCAGCACTTGCTGTCCTGGAACAAGGTTTCTTGTGCTCAAACAGTGCTTTTTTTTTCCTAATGTCTGATGGAGCACTGTGTCTTGGGAATTAATTTGAATGGCTCTCTAGCAATAGAGTAGACTAAAGTGGTTCCATTAAGCTCTGTCATGTGCTTAAAGCCCACTATTTTTTATTTTGGCCATGTTCAGTTACTCTGGAGTTTGAGGCCCATGTTTATTTTTTATGTCAACTTTCCTTTTGTTACAAAAGTGTCTGAGTTGAGGGAACCTTGACTGTGGCACCTCTGAGCAGAGATGGAGTTGGAGAAATCCTGAATGGTGGGATTGGGTTCTCTTCACGTTCCTCTGTATCAGTAAATGAATTAAATAAAATGTATGGATTGACCAAATCCAAGCTGTGCCTGCTGCAGTGGCAGGGAACAGGGCTGCAGTTTATTCTGCTATAGGTTGCTTTAGTAATGAAACATTTTTTAATCAGGATTGTTCAAGCTCAGCTTTAAGCTTTTGATGGAAAACTGAACGTACCAAAGGCCTGCAGCATGCAGTTTGCATTCATTAAGTGTTTAAAGGCAGTCTTTGCTTTGACTGCTTGATAAATCTTTTTGAATTGCAGGATGACTTTACTGCATTTGATTGAGACATAAATGACCAAGAAAAACAGTCTGTTGGTAACTTTGATGTCCTGTGGCTGAGCTGAAATAGGAGCCCCATGAACCACTGATTGTTGATCACTTCTTTACTCTGTCTTTGACTTCTTAGGGTTGTGACTCAAAAGGAAAATGAGCAGAAAGAAATGGCCTGAAACTTAATTTTCTCCTGTCTTACTTTTGAAAGTCTGTGCAGGGTAGGCTGACTTGCTAGATCTTAGTAGTAGGAGTTAAAAAAATAGCATCAGGATTAAAAAAAAAAAAAGTCAGCTGTTAGATTAGACAAATTTCAGCCAGAAATCACCAGGTGTAGGACTCATAATATAAATACTGGACACAATTTTAAAGTGCCTTTCATCTTTGCTTATGGTACAATGCCAAGTGGGTTTTTTGGGGGATTTTTTATTAAACAGTGGAGTTCTTAGAGGTCTTTTCCAGTCTATGCTTGTCTCATATTAGAGGGATTGGAGTCTCTTTTCCCTTGACAGGGGCAGCCTTTTGGGGGCTGATGTTGGGTGTCCCTTGTGTTGGGCAGGAAGCAGGAGGAGCTGGTGCAGCAGGTGAGGAAGAGGCTGGAGGAGGCCCTGATGGCTGACATGCTGGCCCATGTGGAGGAGATTGCCAGGGATGGGGAGCCTCCCTCAGAGAAAGAAGGAGCAGAAGAGGAAGGAGAAGAAGAAGAGGAGGAGGAGGAGCAGGACCATGACCAGGAGATGGAAAATGTATAGTCCAGGTAAGATGATAGTGCTGTGTCTCAGTGTAAACACTGGGGAATGTTTTCAGGAAAAATGTTAAATCTTGATGAATTTTTGCTTTTTAGCCTGTGCTTTGAAAGGTGTGGTAGCCTTGGGTCAGGAATGGGGGAGGTGGGCTTGAGACCTCACCTGCAGAGCTGCCCCAGCCCTGGGGAACAACATCAGGAGCACCTGGAGCTGCTGGAGCCAGTGCAGAGGAGCCCCGGAGCTGCTCCAAGGGCTGGAGCCCCTCTGCTCTGGAGCCAGGCTGGGAGAGCTGGGGCTGCTCACCTGGAGAGGAGAAGGCTCCAGGGAGAGCTCAGAGCCCCTGGCAGGGCCTAAAGGGGCTCCAGGAGAGCTGAAGAGGGACTGGGGACAAGGCATGGAGGGACAGGAGCCAGGGAATGGCTGCCAGTGGCAGAGGGCAGGGCTGGATGGGATCTTGGGCAGGAATTGTTCCCTGGCAGGGTGGGCAGGCCCTGGCACAGGTGCCCAGAGCAGCTGTGGCTGCCCCTGGATCCCTGGCAGTGCCCAAGGCCAGGCTGGACAGGGCTGGGGAAGGCTCTGGAGCACCAGGAGTGGCTGAGGGAGCTGGAGGGGCTCAGCCTGGAGAAAAGGAGGTTCAGGGTTGTCTCAGCATGTCTCCATAGGAAGGGTTCTCCAGCCCTAAGATCAACTTAGTGGCCTCCTCTGGAGCCTCTGACAAGAATCAAGAACGTGGAGAGGGCAAAAAGGGACTTTTTAGGATGAATGGGAGAAGAGCTCCTTTCAGGGGATTTCAGGTAGGAGAAAGATTGATTTTGTTAAGCAGTCCTTGAAGCTTGAGGATTGATTATAATGTGCAATCTGCTTGGCCTTTGGCAGATCCCATCTTTGATCTGGGTTCTTTTTTCCCATTTTCCTGTATCACCAACAGTAGTTTTATTTGGATAGTGAATACCTTGAATTCCTTTCTGCTATAGAGGTCTGGCAACAGGCAGGAGCTAGAACAAACTGACAGCTGCAGGTGGAATCCAGGATTGTTATGATAGTGGGATTTCTCCTTTTAAGAAAAGATACAAAAGTTCTTTGAGTTACAAGGTCTTTTTTTTATCTCTTTCAGGGAGTTCCATCTGAGAATTCCCAGTATAAACCCATTCAGCAGGATCAGCACAACCATTCACAGAGCCAAGAGTGCACCACCAGTCCAGCTGTACCCCAGAGCCTTTGGATGGACTTCAGGAAACGTGGAAACTGATGGTTCATTCATTGCTGGGGAATTTTGCAGATGGAACTTGACTAAACTCTACTCCCCTTCCTTTTTCTAAAGGGATAGGGTGATTGGAAATGCAAAAGTGGGAGGGGATAAAGGAATATCACATGGTGGGAGGGAAAATCCTAGAAACTAAATTTGCTGGCTTTTTTTTTTTTTTTTTTTTTACTTTTTGTGGGTCAATGCTGGGTGATACATTTTTAAGCTTTTTCTATCAAAGTACTTTTAATGACCCACAGAAATAATTTTCTCCCTGACCCAAGGGAGGGAGATGCTGTTTCACTCCTTGGCTACTCTGCTGTGGGCTACCTGTTTGTACCTGACTGTAGGGAGGTCATTTCATGTTGTGAATGGTTCATTCCATGTGTGAATTCCAGTCACTGAATTGCCATTTCCTCACAAGACCACATTGGTCTTGGAAGTGTAGTCTCAGAGCTGAGCTGCCAGTGCCTCTCCTTCCTGAGCCTGGGTGAGGAGGGGAAGCTGCACTCGAGGACTTGGGCTGCCAGCTCTGGGAACTGGGGGTTTTGGTTATTCCACACCACAGTTTGCATACAGAGTTTTGTGTGTCCAGACATTCTGAACAGAGTCGTGGAGGTAAATATACCCAGCCTGAGGTATATTTTACTTTGGTTTAAGTCCAGTCAGAAGGACTTTCTCAACTGGGGATGGAAGGAGGACTCATTTCTGACTGATAATGAGGAAAACTTCCTCCTTTTTCTCTTCTGGTGCCAAGAACCTGCCCTCTGTTCCTCAGTGTGGAGGGAAGGGGATCCATTCCAACAGGTGTGGCTACACACCTGCTTTTGTGTGCAGTAATGTTCTGACCTCTTTAAAAAAAAGGAAAGGAAAAAGTTTGATTTTTCTATAATTGATATCTAAAAATGGAATTTAAAGCTTTTTATTAAGCATTGAATCTTTCTTATTTGCATGTGCAGTGAAGTGACCAGCATTTTGTGTCAAAAATTGGACTGATGTGAAACCTGCCTTAATGTGTTTATAAGTATTCAGCTTCACCATGGGTACCTTGATTGATTCCTCAGTCTCCTCCAGTACATCTTCGAGCATATTGGGGTAACTTGTGGCTAAAAATGGATTTTTCTGGGAAGGAAGACAAGGAGAAGGGAGGAAGATGAGAGTTGATAGCTTGGGGAATGTGTTGACTGGGTTGCAAAAGTTATTTTAGTGTTAGGGCATCTGTTGCATAATCTGTGCATGGACATCTCAGCTGAGAGAACACTACAAAGTGGTGGATTAAATATTGTACCACCAACCAATTGTACAAGTTGTTGGTATCCCAAAACTTGGGGAAGAAAGTAGCTCCCAGAGCCTTTATTGTATGAGAAAGATTAGCAGGGACAGCCAGAGGCCAAGGAATTGCCTTTGGGAGTAGTGCAGCTTAGTGATCCCTGAAAAATATCCCATGTCAAAGTGATTGATCTTTTCTTAAAGGTTTGAAAACACAAAATTGGTTGATATTCGTGCATTTGAGTACTGCAAGGAGACTGAATTGTACTTTGCTGCTGCTCTGGGGAGCTTTACCTTGCACTGCAGGCAGCAGCCATTATTTTCCTTTCTGAACAGTCTGTTACAGTTACTACTCTGTAAATCTGTCCTCTTGTAAGTCATGGTGTTGAATTAAATGTTTCTCACAAAGAAGAGGTTCTTCTAGGCTGCCTCAAGCTCTTACCTGGAGTTTTGTCCTCTGCCCTTTCTGCTTCTCCCAGTGGAGGTGCTCTGGGGGTTCTGTTGTGGGCTTCACTCTGAGATTTGGATCTTGACACTGGGGGCCTGGCAGAGGGGAATGTGGAGGGAAACTCGTGGAAAGCAGTTCATTCTTGTTGCAGAATCCTCTCTTGTGTCCTCACCAGGGGAGAGGCTGCCTGGCTGTCCCATCTCTTGGCCAGGCTGCTGATGGAGAGTCACGGAATTGTTAAAGTGGGAAGAGATAATAAAGTCCATCCATTAGCCCAGAGCCACCACATCCAGCACTAAACCATGTCCCCAAGTGCCACATCCACACTGCTTTTCAGCACTCCCAGGGATGATGACTCCACCACTGCCTTGGGCAGCCTGTGATGTTGATACTCGTATTTTGACACACTGAATACCAGGTTTAAATTGCTGCCAACTCTTTTATTCCCCCCTTGCTTTCCCAGTTCAACTCTTTCCTTCTGTTTACCAAGTTTATTGTGTTTTCATTGATATGGAGGAGTTGCTTGTGCAAAGTGCCAAAAAGGGAGCCAGGACTCCTCTCACAGCCAAAGAAAGTGAAACAACTTCACCTGCTTACCAAGGTAAGGAAATCAAGAGTTTCTTTCCACTGACCATGGTGTCTTTTTCATGGTGCTGCAATAACAACTGGATTAATTTGTCTCAGCTCTGATGACTGATGGGCAAGGAGTGTCTGCCATCATCAAATCTATCCCCAGGGTGGAGAAAGGAGCTTGTTTAAGGTATAACTTGCTCAGCATATGATTAGTAAATAATGGACTTAGAAGCCATTGAGTGGAATTGGGGCAAAGCTTATATTTCATTAATTAATATTGTATTCTGCATACAAAACTTGATAGCTAGTTTTTCCCTCTCCACTTCATTTTACAAAACTTAAAGATTTAAAGGAGATGTCATTATGCAGGTGTTGGGGAATGTTATTTTTACTGAATCCTAGCTGGATTAAATTTTGTGCAAACCATAGGATGAATTGGAATGGATATTGGTGCAGTCTGGGTTTGGCCAGCAGAGCTCTTGGAGGAAAAGTTGGCTCGATTCACATCAGAAACTGAACTTGCTGAACTGGCTGTTGAGCAAGGGAAGGGCGGAGTTTTCTTGCCTGTAAACTGAGCACACCAGGAAGAGAAGAGAGTCAGGGATGACATGGCTGGACTCTAGGAATGCAGGCATGTTAAACCCTGCCTGGGGAGACTCTGATGTCATGGCTGGGAGTTTGGGTTGGAAAGGACCTTAAATCCCACCCAGTGCCCCCCCTGCCATGGCAGGGACACCTCCCACTGTCCCGGGCTGCTCCCAGCCCCATCCAGCCTGGCCTTGGGCACTGCCAGGGATCCAGGGGCAGCCACAGCTGCTCTGGGCGCCTGTGCCAGGGCCTGCCCACCCTGCCAGGGAACAATTCCTGCCCAAGATCCCATCTAAATGCTCATTGCTGCACTGTGGGATATGAATGAAGCAGGACACCTGGAAGGACTCCTGAACTGTGCTTTTGTCTTGCTTTAAGGAGGGACCATTCTGTCTGGACTGGTCATCCTGGTCCTTGGAAGGAGCGTGGGCTACTGTGTTTAAAGGGGGATGAGACAGGAGAATGCTTAATGGAGAAAAGGGAAGTTTTTTGGTAGTAACTCTCCAATCAGGAAATCCTAGTTATTTGGGATTATGTGCATAAGATGAATCTCCAGGAGTCCAGATGCCTATGCAAAATACTTGGATAATACCACATCTTCCCTATCACATAAAATGCATATTGCTCACTGTTGTCACTCTGAACAGGAATTTCAGCATCTGCTGGAATTGCTCCAGACTTGGGGTCAGTTGAGGATCTCAGTGTTGCCTATTTTACCTTCCTGCTTTAATGAAACACAGCCACGAGAAGGTGGTGTCCTAATTCTGCAGCACAGAAAATAATGTCCTCTATGGGCTGTAGTGAGCTAAAAATTTGGATTTGTTCTCAGATTAGCAGGGATCAACTTGAATTAATGAGGGAAAACCTTTCTCCCCCTCCTCCCCAGGCTGATCCCGTGAGTAGCTGGAGTGTAGGAGAGAACAGCACAGAACAGTGTGTGCTAAATGGTATATACAGTGACAGAACATTTGGGAGGGTGGGGAGAGAAAAACGTTTTGAACTCCAGAATGACCCACCAAATGCACTTGGAATTGTCAGGGCATTGCTTAGCAATCTTATTTAGTATTGCTAATTTCTCACCAATATCCATAACTACTGCTGACTAGCTAATAACACTAACTATACTAGTAAGAAATAATATTGAGCTCCAATGGGAAAGCTTTTAGTCAATTCATTAAATAAGTATTGGAGTGGATTTTTCTTACCTTGCAGTGTCACAGACAGCAGCTGGAGACTGCACACAACTGGGTAATGTGACCTGAATTGGTTTGTCTTCAGTTTGTCTTCGGTGGCAAAATTCAGAAATGCTTTGCTGAAGAAATCTGGTTTCATTTGCATTTACCAGTAACAAGTTTTCTGATACATAGAATCCAAGAATAGTTTGTGTTGGAAAGGACTTTAATGCCCGTCCCATCCCACCCTGCCATGGCAGGGACACCTCCCACTGTCCCAGGCTGCTCCCAGCCCTGTCCAGCCTGGCCTTGGGCACTGCCAGCGATCCAGGGGCAGCCACAGCTGCTCTGGGCACCTGTGCCAGGGCCTGCCCACCCTGCCAGGGAACAATTCCTGCCCAAGATCCCATCCAGCCCTGCCCTCTGCCACTGGCAGCCATTCCCTGGCTCCTGTCCCTCCATGCCTTGTCCCCAGCCCCTCTCCAGCTCTCCTGGAGCCCCTTTAGGCCCTGCCAGGGGCTCTGAGCTCTCCCTGGAGCCTTCTCTTCTCCAGGTGAGCAGCCCCAGCTCTCCCAGGCTGGCTCCAGAGCAGAGGGGCTCCAGCCCTTGGAGCAGCTCCGGGGCTCCTCTGCACTGGCTCCAGGTGCTCCTGATGCTGGAGGCTCAGAGCTGGACACAGGGCTCCAGGTGGAGTAGAGACGCCCAAGCTTGAGCTTTTGGAAAAAGCTGAATCCTAAAAAGTTCCTAACATGGTTTTGTTTGCAAGTTGAGTCCAGTTCCATGTCCTAGATTAGCCTACTGGGCACGTTTTCTGGGGTTTAGTGAACCGAAGGGCTGTGAAACCTCAAAGTGTGGTGTACCAGCTTTTATTTTTTCATGCTTTTGTCTGATCTGCAATTAATTCTTAGCTTTCCATCAAGTTGGCTTCTCCACAACTCCAAAGTCATTACCTGACAGCTCAGTTCTTCATTCATCTAATGCATGAAAAAGCCCTTTGCTAATGGCTTCCCCCAAGGTGCCTCTTTCATGTCGTGCTGTAGGGAGCTCTGAAGGTGCAGTGGTGGGGATGCCAAGAGAACAGAAAAGGCTGCTCAGCCTGGTGGCACTGAGGGATCGCAGTGGGCCAGGCTTTGGCTGACCTCAGCTGTAGCTTGTGCCTCTCCTGCAGTTGTGGCACACCATGGTGACATTGAGCTCGTCACCTTGAGCTGTCCCCATGTGCTGTTCCCTCAGTCAGCGACTTTGTGGGATGATTGATCTCAGGCTGAGGTCATCTTTCAAGTTCCAGATCTTGTCAATCTGTCTGGCTCCACCCACATGCAGTGATTCAGCTCCTGATGTGCTGAAATATTCCCTTAAGCCTTCCCACACAGAGTAAGGGCTTTTTTGTGATTCTGCTGGGAGCTGCAGCACCTCTTCTGTGCTGTGCTCCAAGCCTGTGCTTTCTGCATGGTATTTGCATGTGCTTGGAGTTGCAGAAAGTAGAGACTGACCTCCTGAAGAGAGGAGCAACTATAATCATTCTTTCAAAGTATTTTTTCCTCTAAATTTGGGATCACATTTAGTAGAATTTGGTTAATGTGCTGTGGTTTAGATAAATGGTAAAATAAAGAGAGCAGCCCTGGGGAGGAGGACACTTGTAGGGATGGGGCAGCCACAGCTTTAATGGTCAGACACCAAATGGTTACAGGTGGTACAAATATTTGGGAATGACTTCTGCTGGGAAATGGGGAAGCATGTGGACACATGGGCTTGGAAGAAGCAAGCAAGTGCCTTCTCTTTCCTCTTGTGTTTAGTGAAGTTGGTTCTTCTGCATGGTCACGTTTTGGTAAAGAAATAGAGTTGTGCTGAACAACTTCCCTGGTTTGTAGACTCATTTCCTCTGTTAATGGGAGACACAAGTCTCTTTAAGAACTGCTAATTGCTCAGGTTAAAAAAACCCCAAAGGCCACTTGGTGTCATATGTTGGAATTAAGACTGTCAGAAGAAAGTGTGAGCTAGTTCTGCTGAAAATGGAACAGATCAGAGGCACAACATCTACAAACCAGGTTTGCCAAAGTGCTTAAAATAACAACTGGCAGTTTCTCTGGGTGTTGTTGGACTTGACATAGAAATTTCCCTAAAGGACTGAGAGAGCAGAGAGACAAAAATGGCAGCGTTGGGAGTGCAGTTCCTGAGGAGGCTTTGAAAGCTTACGCACAGGACTTGTCAGTGGCTTCAGAGTGCTGATGTGGTGGCCTGCAGTTGGAACTGCAGCAGGGACATCCCTGAGGAGCTGTTCAGGTCCCTGTCAGTCCTTTTGGGTGGCTCAAGGTTGCCTAGTGGAGTTACCAGAGCCAGCATTGGTCATGTCTGAGTTTCCATCAGGAGCTCAGACAGGAGGGGTTTGTACCCTTCTGACTCAAGCTATGGAAACCCCACTATTTTTAGTTGTTTCAACTTTCTATGTTAAATATTTTGGGAAGTGAAGGGGCAAAGGTGGGGATGTCTCAAGCTCTGACTTGAATTTCCTGTGTCTGTGTCTGGAGGAGAAGCTTCTCTCCTCAATAGGTGCAAACTCTCATGCCATAAGGCTGGGCCAGGGCTTGGGATGGAGCTCAGGGAAAGGTTCTTCCCCCCGAGGCTGCTGGCACTGCCCAGGCTCCCCAGGGAATGGTCCCGGCCCCGAGGCTGCCAGAGCTCCAGGAGCGTTTGGACAGCGCTGCCAGGGATGCTCAGGGTGGGATTGCTGGGGGCTCTGGGCAGGGACAGGAATCCCTGTGGGTCCATTCCAAGCTGAGATAATAAAGGATTCCATGTAATAATCATGGAGCCTACCAGCTCTCTGAACAGCTCATGGCATGGAGAAGGCAGGTCTGGAGTGGGAGGATTCCCAGAGCTGGGATGGTGCTGTTGGATCTGTGTAAGTACAGGAATTGGGATGGATGTGGACACATTTCCATAAAATTGAGTTGTTAGTGGGGAAAACAGAAGTTGCTCCAGCTTTCTCTGGAACAGCCAGACAGAAGGAAAGGGCTAGTGGGACTTAACAGCTGAGTCCTCTGGAGAGAAAGCAGGAGAGGAAGAGGCAAAGCAGGAGGAGAAGCAGCTTGTTAACTGTTTTCGTTAAACTTTTTAGCATCTGGAAGATGATCAGTTTAGTAGTCAAGTGAAGAAGGGGAAAGAATTAAGGAGACAGTTCCTGGTGGCTGTTACCTTGCTGGAAAGATCCCACAGAAGTATCAGGTGTCCTTTTCAAAGTATCAGAATGTGAAAGTCTCTGTCCATAGAAGAGTCACCAGCTTGGAAGCTTAGGGCCAGCCCATGTGGCTTTTTCGGGACCATGGAGAAGCAGGAGTTAATGTTGCCTGGGATCTGAAATGGGAACAGAGTGGGTGGATTGAAGGGGGGGTTTCTAGCACAGACATTGATGGTTCTTGCAATTAAAAACAATCTCAAGCCAAATGGTTGAATTAATCCCAAAGACAGTGATTGGGAAAGACAATTATGTGTAAATGGAGAAAATTAAACTTGAGTGTCGAGCTGTGGAATGGGAATGTCTGTGCATGTGGGTCTTGGGTGAGCTGGGAATTTTGTCTGTGTTTTTCCTGGGAAAGTGTGCTGGGCCAGCATGGCCAGGGAAGCTTTTGTGAAGGCCTGGCTGTGGAAGGGCCCTGTAAAGCCCTGGGTCGGCTGGGACAAAGGGTTTGGAAGCAGCTTCTTGGTAGTGAGCCATGGCAGGGGGGCATCCATGGCAGTGGGGACCTGCTGTGGTGTGGGGAAGGCGATTGGGATCCCTGGTCTCAGGGTATCCAGGCTGCTGAGGTGTTTGTGGCTCTGTCAGGCAGAGCCAGGTGACGCCGCTGCTGAGCATGAGCAGCAACACTGGGGGTTGGGACTGGGTGGTCCCTTCCACCCCAAAGTGCTGGGGGACCCTATGGAATAACCCTGTGACACAGAAGCTGAAGCTCCAAGGGGAAATGATGGGGGGAAAGACAGATTTTATGTTTTCTTAAGTTTAGTAACTCGGTGAGAAAGAATCCAGCGGTCCTGGTGCAGGGCTGTGCCATAGCTGTGTCCCCGAGTGCCTGGAAGGGCCGGCTGGAGCGGCTGCCCGGTGCCGGGAGGAGCTGCTGCTGCTCCGGCGCTGCGCGGCTCCGGTACCTGCGGTGCCGAGCGGTACCCGCTGACCTGCTCGGTTCTCTCTGCGGAGGGACGGTGGCAGCGGTGGCACTGCCGGACTGTCCCCCTCCCCGCGCCGATTGCCTCCCGCCTCCCTCGGTTTCGGCGGCGTTTTTCAGGCAGCTCAGCCCCGGCTTCGCGATGGGAGCAGCCGTGTCTGAGCTGCGGCTGGGGGGAGGGCGACAGTGCCGTTCGCTGGGGATGTTCCAACCCCTCGGGATATTCGATATCCGCCCCCTCGCGATGGTCGGGGTTCCCTTCGGATGCCCGGAACCTCTCGGGATGCTCAGAACCACCAGCGGTGCTGGAGTGCCCTGCAATTTTAGGAGACCCCTCCGGGGCTGCTCGGATCCTTCCCGGGATGTTCGGAGCTCCCTTGGGATGCTCAGAACGCCCAAGCGCTGCTTGGAGCCCCCGACGAAGCTCGGACCCCTCCCATCCCCCTGCGATGCTCAGAGC
>VWYI01033974.1:29660-40041 GCA_013399455.1 Anthoscopus minutus
CCCCGCCCCGGCCGCGGGCGCCTTCGGCAGCCTGGCCCCGCCGCTGGGGCCGCCCGCGCTGCTGCCCGAGCCGCCGGCGAGCAGGAAGAAGAGCGTGAACATGACCGAGTGCGTGCCCGTGCCCAGCTCCGAGCACGTCGCTGAGATCGTGGGCCGGCAAGGTAACGCGGCGTGGGGACACGGCGGGACACGGGGACCCTCCTCCGTCGCGCCCGCCGGCCGCGATCTGGGGCAGTTTCGGGGCTTTGTCTCCGTGTGGAGGCGGAAACTTAACGGCGACAGATCCCGCGGCCCCGAAAGTCGGCCGCGGGTCCCGGGAGCTGCGCTCCGCGCCGGTCCCATCGAACTGCTTGGAAATAGCAATTAAACTCCATCGGCCCGGGTGGGAATAACGCCGGGTGCCCACGGAAAGTTCCCGGGAGCCACGCGAGTCCAGGGGAGCTGCCTGGACACCGAGCGAGGCGAGAGCTTTGGTTTCATTGTAGTTCTGCCTCTGCCCCCTCCCCTCCAGCTCCGTATCTCAGACCCGGCGTGTAAGCGGTGCCACTTATCTCAGACTTCGCTTACAAATCCTGCTGATAAATCCGATATAAATGGTCACTAACCCGCTCGTTTGGAGGTGGCCGGAGCTCCGCAGGCGGCCGAGGAGCCCCAGCTGTCACAAAGGGACGCCCCAGCCCCCGTCGGGTGGGTGTGCCTGGAGTGGGCTTTGTCTCCAGGACATACCAAATAAACCAAACTTTCACCTTGAAAAATCAAAAAGAAAAGACCCAGGGCGGAGGATTTAAGGAAAAAAAGGAAAAGGAAGGGAGCTGCTGCCAGCAGGGATCCCGGCAGGAATCCCCTGGCAGGGAGCGTGACCTCCGGGGTGTTTTGCCCTTGTGGGGTCTGGTACCCCAGTCCTGCCCTCGCCCGGCGGCTCCCACCCCTCCCTGCCCGGGGGGCTGCGGGCCGGGGGTCGAGGGGCTTTTTTTCCAGGGGGGAAGCGGGGAACTGGGCAGCCTCATTGTTCTCTTTGTTAGCCAGAGCCATGCTGTGATGAGCGCGGTGACATCATGCTCTGCGCTTCCCATTGGCCTGCGCTGCCTCCCAGCCGGCCCCGCTTCCCGGCCTCCCAACTTTCCGTGCACCCCTCTGCGGTCCCAGCGCCCTGGCCGAGGTTCCCCCCGGGCTGCCGGGCCCCGCCGAGCCGGGCGAGCGGCGGGCAGAGCCGGGACAGCGAGCGTGGCACCGCGCCCCGCTCCCGAGCATTCTCCTCCTCCTCCTCCTCCCGGGCTGGATGGAGACCTGGCTTTGGTGCCTCGCCGCCGGGCTCTGCGGAGCCACGGCTTGAAATTGAGCCCGTGCCGGGGCTGGGCTGGGCTGGGCTGGGCTGAGAACCCGCCGGTTCAGCCAGGGGAGCAGGCCGGGGGAATGGCTGCGTTTGGCCCGGGAACTGCCGGTCGGTGCCTTCGTTCTCCTGGGGATTTTGGTGTGGTTAGACCCCAGTGCTACTCTTCCAGCAGGTGCACAGCCAGGTACCTGCCCAAACACCTTGGTGCAATTTGGGTGTTAACTAAGCTTCGTGGACTCGTGAAACTTTTGAAGAAAATACTGCCAAAGAAATTATTATATTGGCTTGAAGGGGGATGCTTGAGAGGCAGCCGTGTGGGCTTGGAGGTTCGGTCCAGCTGTGAGCTGAAGCTCCCTGCTGCAGCCCCAGCTGATGGGCAGGAACAGCTCTCTCCAGGGATTTCCCCTTGTGTTTCCCGCCCCTCTCCTGGTCTTGGCCTGCTGGGGTGCAGAGTGGTGGTGTGGCACTGGATATTTTTTGGGGAGGGGCACTGGGCACCCTCGATCACATTGTGGAGCAGCTGGGCAGCACGGGGCTGGCAGCAGCATCTTTGTGCTCCAGCTGCTCTCCATGCCAGTGGCAGCTGGATTACAGCAAGGATGCTCAGGTGTAGCCTGAGCAATGCCAAGCTTATTCCTCAGGGCTCACACTGAGCAGAGCCCTTCTCACTCACCCTGTGCTGCCTCCTGGGTCCGTCTGGTTCCCAGGTCCCCCATGCAAGTCTCCCTCACTTTTGGCAGCCCCATGGCAGTGGGGTCTGGCGGTAGAGCTGAGCCATGGGGTGTTTGTCTGGGCCGTCATCGTCGAGGTGACAAAATGTGCGCTGCTGGTGACACTGCGGGTCTGAGTTGGGTCACTCAGACCATGTCCCTGTCACTTTTGTCTTTCCCTCACTTCCTAGCCTCGTTGTGACCCAGGGAGCAGAAATTTGTGGTGCTGCCACACCTGGAACATAGGAAAGGATGAAGATGTGCATCTCAGGTGCCCTGGAGGGGGCTGGAGTCGGGGCAAGGCTCGTGATCTCTCCCCACACCCCTGGGGGCCCTTTGAGACCTGTCCCGCTTTGCCCAGACCTGGCTGCTGTGGCAAGTGGGGACCAGGGAGGTCGTGGCAGCTGGGACCCAACACGTGGATGTCCTGTCCTGTGCAGGGTGAGATGCGACACGGGCAGTTGGATACGACTTCTACTTTTGTTCTTCAGTTTCTCTCCTCCAGATATCCTAATTTAACCCTTTCACAAAGGAGCAGCAGCAGCCCATCAGGTGAATCTTGGTTCTCTAAACCAAACTGGTGTGTTCTTCCCTGAGCTGCAGGAGTGTCTGTCATGACCCCATGTCCGGATTGGCATTGGTGACACCCCGGAGCAGCATCTGCCTGCCAGGATCTGCAGCTCCTCTCCCCCTGACACATCTCGTGTGGCCGGGCACGATTCCCTGGCTGTGCCTTCGCCTGCAAGCCCGGTCATGACTCCTGCTGAGGCAGGGAGGGACCTCCCTGATCTCCAAAACGTGCTGTGGGCACCATTGGAGCAGCATGGGCTCCTCTTGCCGTCCAGCAGAGAGAGCCGTGGGGATAGCAGGAGTCACCAGGAGCACGGGGCAGGTGTTAGAGCTGCCCTGACTCTGGCACATGGGCTCTGTGCTGGTGTGGGTTCCTGCTGTCCCAGCTTTGGAGGGGCATTTCCAGCAGTGTCTGCTCTCCCCTCCCACACCAGGTGCCTCCCATGGGATGGAGCCACAGCTCCTCTCCTTGTCTGTGACACTTAGGGGCTGTCACAGCTCTACAAAAGGAAAGTTGCTGTTTGTAGAAGATGCTGGGATGCTTAAAGGGTAGATCCGGGGAAGGATGGCACATGGCACCTCTTGTCACTGCTGGAGTGTAGCTGGCATTGCAGTGCTGAGAAGATGCACAGGGTGGCCATGGGCCTGTCTGGGCCAGCCTGGGCACCTGTAACCTCACCATGGATCACAGGGGTGCAAGGAATCCTCTCATTTCGGAGCCCTGGGTTGCTGCTGTCTGTTGTCTCCTGCCCAGGAGCCATGTCCTTGGAGGCACCTGGCACATCCTCCTGGCTGCTCCTCCCAGCTGGGTCACAGCAGAGCTGGGAACTCCTGAGCTTGGTCACACAGATGGATCTGGTTGCTGAAGGATCTGCCTGTACATCTGAGAGCTGGCACTGGCTGCACACTGTGTCCCGAGGAGAAGAGCCCGGCCTCCCTGCCCTGCTCTTCCAGTGTCTGGAGAAGAAGCCAAGGTGTGATGTGCTTGCCTCCTGCAGCAGGGCTGCAGGGATGAGTTCATTCCTGGGTGCAGAGTTGGGAAGGAGGGCTCAGCAAGGGGAGAGGAGCTGTGATGGAGGTGCAGCGTTTCCCCCTCCAGTCCTGGCCCATCCTGTGCCATTTACTGGTAACAAAGGGGACCAGAAGCTCCAGAACTCTGGATCAGAGGCCAGGAGATGCTGCAGAGCTGGGGAAGATGAAGAGCCTTGGGTAGGGCACACCAGGGGTGAGGCACCAGAGGGCTCCCAAGTGTGTGACAGACGCCGTCCTCCTGCCTGGCACCATCAGAGGTTCCTCCAGAAGAGCTCTGCTGGTGCTTTTTGGGTTTAACCAGCTCAGAGCTGGGCACTGGCAGCACAGACCTCCTTGGTCAAGCAAAGGTGCAGTCTGGGCAAGGGGATGAGCTGTCTGTGTCCTCCTTGTGTTCAGGAGGCACCTGATGGGGGAGCAGAGGCTGCCTGGGCCGTGCTGGGATCAGGGTGTGGATGAGCTTCGAGGGATCCATCACCTCCAGCGTGGTCACTGGAGCACAGAGGATGGAGAGGCTCTTCCCAGCCCTCTCTCCTAGTGTTGCACTGGTTTTCATGGGCTCTTGCAGTGGCCTCAGCCCTGATCTGTCTGGGGCTTTTCGCAGAGAGCCAGGTTTTCTGTGGTGATGCCAAGTGAGGATGTCCGGAGAGAGCACCCACCTTACCTGGGGTGCTGCCTCCATCATCCCATCATCCCAGGGAGAATTCCCGGAGATTCTGATCCTTGTCAGAAATTACCAATGTCCCATCCCAAGGGCAGGTGGGATGGGTTCAGCTGGGGCAGTTTTGCAGGGTGGAGTGTCATGGGAGCAGTGTGGCATTGGGAGAGAGTGGAAGAGGAGGGCACGGAGTTGAGACACAGTTTGGGAGGAGTGTCCTGCTCACCCCCATCGAGGCTGTCCCTGCAGGCAGAGCTGGGTGTGGTGGCAGAGGGAGCTGTGACTTGCAGGAGGGGTGAGACCCCCGGAGTGCCGGGGTTTGCTGGCAGCTGAGTGTGGCCATGGGGTGTCAGGATGAGTTTGTGCCCACAGGGACTCAGAGCTCCACCAAAGATGGAGCACAGCAGCTGAGCCCCTCTCGGGCTCTGGTGAGACCCAGGCTTTGGTGTTCCCAAAGGGCTTTGGGGATGAAGCATCCCTGGGTCTGTCCCCTCCATCCTGCCCCTCATTTTGGTCTGTTTATATTTGAATATTTAAAGCTGCTTCTGTGGAGACTTGCAGCAAAGTCTGGCACTTTGTTCTGCTCTGTTGCCATCAGTGCTGCACAGCAGCCCTTGGCCAGGGGAGTGTGTGGATGCCACCTGTGCTGCTGGGCTGAGGTCTGGCACTGCCTGGGCTGGGAGCTCACCAGCACTTCCAGGCAGCTCCAGGTCCTTTCCACAGCCCCTTTGGCATCCTGATCCAGCAGCAGCTTCACAGGGATGTGGCCATCCAGGGTGGTGTCACAGTGTGCTGGGGTGGAGGTTTGCAGGGGCTCATTCTGGTCTGGATCATTCCAAGTACAAGAAGGATGGGGAGCTGCTGGAGCCAGTGCAGAGGAGCCCCGGAGCTGCTCCAAGGGCTGGAGCCCCTCTGCTCTGGAGCCAGCCTGGGAGAGCTGGGGCTGCTCACCTGGAGAGGAGAAGGCTCCAGGGAGAGCTCAGAGCCCCTGGCAGGGCCTAAAGGGGCTCCAGGAGAGCTGGAGAGGGACTGGGGACAAGGCATGGAGGGACAGGAGCCAGGGAATGGCTGCCAGTGGCAGAGGGCAGGGCTGGATGGGATCTTGGGCAGGAATTGTTCCCTGGCAGGGTGGGCAGGCCCTGGCACAGGTGCCCAGAGCAGCTGTGGCTGCCCCTGGATCCCTGGCAGTGCCCAAGGCCAGGCTGGACAGGGCTGGGAGCAGCCTGGGGCAGTGGGAGGGGTCCCTGCCATGGCAGGGGGGGGGACAAGATCAACTCTAAGGTCCTCTCCAACCCAAACCATTCCATGATTCCCTCAGCTGCAGTTGCTGGTTAAACCCCCAGTTTGCAGTTCAAATCCATCTGGCTCTGGGGGGGCTCAGCCACCTCAGGGGGTACAGGAGGACAGGGGTGTCCTTCCAGTGTCCCAGAGCTGGGTGGGGTTCAACACTTCCCTGAGTGCCAGGCTGGGGAGGCTGCTCATCCTGCCCATCCTGCCTGCCCCAGGCTTTGGGACCTTTGCCTGGCAGTCCCTGCAGCCAAGGGGTGTCTCAGGAGCAGTTTGGCCCTGGGGACAGGGCAGGACAGGTTGGTCCCCTGGTGTGTCCGGATGCTGGAGACTCCTCACAGGCACAGTTCCTGGTGCTGGTGCCAGCATATGGCCTCAGGGGGTGCCTTCCCTGGCCTCTGCCTCCCTTCCCAGTGCTTCCTTCTGTGGTTCTGGGACAGGCAGGGGATGACCCCATACCCCCAGTCTCCCAAATCTGCCATCCTCCTCTCCTAGCCCTCCCCTGGGAAACCCAGCTCCCACCCCAGCTGTGTTTGGTGCCATCCATGGACCTGGCAGCATCCAGCAGCCATGGGTTGGGGGCATTTTTCCTGTGCTGCTGGTTTGAAGAGGGTGAAACTGGCCAAGCCAGGCATCCCTTTGATTTTTATCCAAGGTTTCTGGCTTTGTCCCTGTGAAGAGCTCACGGGAGCAGCCAGAGAAAGTCTTCCTCTC
This sequence comes from Anthoscopus minutus, assembly GCA_013399455.1. NCBI lineage: Eukaryota > Metazoa > Chordata > Aves > Passeriformes > Paridae > Anthoscopus > Anthoscopus minutus. The sequence continues at coordinate 35,962 of VWYI01033974.1, forward strand.
TTTGGTGCTGCCATGGCATCATTTGGGTCCCATTGATGCTGCTGGTGTGATGGAGTGGGGTGAGGAAGAGCCACGGCCCCGTGGGATGTGGCTCCTGAGCAGCTTCTGTGTGCAGCTCCTGGAGCTGTCAGTGGCTTTGCATCCTGAAACTGCCACTTGGTGGGGGCTGGGATGGAGCTCAGGGAAAGGTTCTTCCCCCCGAGGCTGCTGGCACTGCCCAGGCTCCCCAGGGAATGGTCCCGGCCCCGAGGCTGCCAGAGCTCCAGGAGCGTTTGGACAGCGCTGCCAGGGATGCTCAGGGTGGGATTGCTGGGGCTCTGGGCAGGGCCAGGGGCTGGACTCCATTCTGGTGGGTCCTTTCCAATTTGGGATATTCCAGGATTCTGTGATGCTGCAAAGGATGGATTTGGAGCCTTGGGCATGAGGCTGGTGCCCATGGGAGGCAGCAGCAGAGCCTCTTCCCACTGCCTTGGGTTTGTCCTGGTTTGCCAAGCAGTGGAGCAGGGGCAGATCTTACAGCAGGTACCAGGATAAATCTGGGAGGGGAACGTGGGATACCAGGCACCTCTCCCAGGACAGCCCTGTGGGAGCTGGGACATGATAATGGCTTCACCTTCAATGGTTCTGCCCTGCCCCAGGCCCTGGGCCGTTGCTTTACTGTGTGCCTCAGCCATAAATCCACCTGCCAGGGGTTAGTGGTGCCTGCCTGTGGCACCCAGGGCAACTCCTGCTGCTCACTTAACTGGGAGTTTTTCTCTTGTCATCCACGAGGCTTAGTGCCATGGGAATTGCAGCACACCTGGGGCTGCAGGTCCTGTTCTCCCTCTGCTCTCTGGGTGCTGCTGGAGAGCCAGCATGGATTTACCTGGCTGGGACAGACCTGACTCAACTTCTTGTGCCATTCCAGCCCTGGCTGAGTCACAGAATCCCAGACCAGTTTGAGCTGGAGGGAACATTAAGGCCCATCCAGTGCCACCCCTGCCATGGCAGGGACACCTCCCACTGTCCCAGGCTGCTCCCAGCCCTGTCCAGCCTGGCCTTGGGCACTGCCAGGGATCCAGGGGCAGCCACAGCTGCTCTGGGCACCTGTGCCAGGGCCTGCCCACCCTGCCAGGGAACAATTCCTGCCCAAGATCCCATCCAGCCCTGCCCTCTGCCACTGGCAGCCATTCCCTGGCTCCTGTCCCTGCATCCCTTGTCCCCAGTCCCTCTCCAGCTCTCCTGGAGCCCCTTTAGGCCCTGCCAGGGGCTCTGAGCTCTCCCTGGAGCCTTCTCCTCTCCAGGTGAGCAGCCCCAGCTCTCCCAGCCTGGCTCCAGAGCAGAGGGACCCCAGCCCTTGGAGCAGCATCCTCGGGACTCTATCCAGCAGCTCTGCATCTTTCATGTGCTGAGGCCCTTCAGCCTTCTAGGCCTCTCCTTTTCCAGCCTCGCAGCTGGAAGAGCAGCCCTGCCCTTCCTCAGGGAGTGTCTGGGAAGAGGAGGAGGGGAAGGAATGCCCTGAGCCGTTCACAGAGGAGCCAAGCAGGCACTTGCAGCTGCTTGGCTGTGCCCGGAGGAGTCAAGCTGTTTATCCACAGGGATCTGCAGCAGCATTTGCCATGGACAGGGACACGCTCAGGGCTCCAATGGAGCACCCTCCATCCCTGCTGGCTCTCAGCTTTGTGTTTGATGCCCTGCAAAGCTCAGGGTTGGGAGGGGACAGACAGGGGTCACTCACTGCTGTGTGCCAGTGGCCAGTGAGCTCAGCTCCAGCTGCTCTGTGCCTGGTTTGTGGGGACTTAATTAAGAGTGGATGCAATTAGGGCTGGGGGTGCAGGGAGTGGAGGCTGGGCTGGCAGCCACAGACTGCTCCTCTGTGGAGCAGAGCAAAGTGGCCCTGGAGGATAGTTGGAGCCTTTTGCAGCTCCAGAGGAGAGGGAGGGCCTTTGTTTGGATGATGCTGCCAGGACCCGCAGCTGGATCCCAGCTGGGCCATGCCCAGGGCCGTGCCCAGGGCTGCACGCTGCTGCACAGCCAGCCATGGGCAGCTCTGCCTGCTGAATCATGTTCCTCCTGCAGGGGAAGCAGAACACGAGAGCAGGAGCCCTGGGAGCACCCCTGCCCCAGCCTGGGCACTGGGGATCCCTCCTGGAGGGGAGGGGGTGGCTGTGTCCCTCACCTTGGGGAGGTCCAGCTCCCCTGTCCCTCCAGGAGTGCATCCCAGGCTGTTCCTCAGGTTCAGCTGCTGGCTCAAAGGTATCAATGGACCTGTAGGATCCAAACATCCTTTTCCTTCCTTTCCATCTTGGCATCTTTTTTTTTTCACTGTACCTCCTTAAACACCTCTGGAGTGAATCCAGCTTCTCACCTGCTCAGTGGTGCTGATGGTGCCCCCATGGCTTCCTGCCCTGGCACCTCTGCCCACACCTGTCCCAGCCCTCTGGAGCAGGACTGCTGGCTGCATCCTGCTGATCTCCAGCCCCTGAGGGTCAGAACAGGCCCAGGAGCTGAGAGAAGCCAGGGCAGCTCCCCAGCACTGAGCCGTGAGCCCCCATCTGCCTCAGAGGTGGGAGGGACCCCTCTCTCCAAGGGTGTCCATGCTGCAGGACCTGCTGGTTCCTGCTGGGCCATGGTGTCCCCGTCCTGGGTGAGCAGAGGGCCACCGTGAGGCCTCAGCCCTGATGTGTCATTTTTCCCCCTTCTCCTTGCCCTGCAGGCTGCAAAATCAAAGCCCTGCGTGCCAAGACCAACACGTACATCAAGACACCAGTGAGGGGCGAGGAGCCGGTGTTCATCGTCACGGGCAGGAAGGAGGACGTGGAGATGGCCAAGCGGGAGATTCTCTCAGCTGCCGAGCACTTCTCCATGATCCGGGCCACGCGCAACAAAGTCAACGGGCTGCCGGGGGCCATGCAGGGACCCCCCAACCTGCCAGGCCAGACCACCATCCAGGTGAGGGTCCCCTACCGCGTGGTGGGGCTGGTGGTGGGGCCCAAGGGAGCCACCATCAAGCGCATCCAGCAGCAGACGCACACGTACATCGTGACGCCCAGCCGGGACAAGGAGCCCGTGTTCGAGGTGACGGGCATGCCCGAGAACGTGGACCGGGCGCGGGAGGAGATCGAGGCGCACATCACCATGAGGACAGGCTCCTTCATCGACGTCAACGCCGACAACGACTTCCACTCCAACGGCACCGACGTCTGCCTCGACCTGCAGGGCAGCGCGGCCGCCCCGTGGGCCAAGGCCCCTGCCCAGCGCCCCTCGGCCGCGCTGCGCAACGACAGCCTCAGCTCCCTGGGCAGCGGCTCCACCGAGTCCTTCTACAGCGGGCGCGTGGCGGCCGCCAGCCCCACCAGCCCCTACAGCACCTTCAGCGAGCCCCCGGCCCCGCTGGGCTCCGACGAGTGCGACTTCGGCTTCGACTTCTTGGCCCTCGACCTCACCACGCCCACCACCACCATCTGGTCACCCTTCGAGCGCTCGGGCAACCCCCTGCAAGCCTTCAGCAGCTGCTCCTCCATCAACAGCTCGCAGAGACGCAACAGCGGCCCGGCCACGCCGCGCCACTCGCCCACCCTGCCCGAGAGTGGGGCGGCGGGGCTGGAGCATCCCTCGGCGCGGCGCATCCCCAGCGACCCCGCCGGTGCCCTGGCCTGGCTGCCGGCCCAGGGCTCGCTCTCCTCCTTCTCCAACAGCACCGGCTACTCCTCCTCCTCCTCGCTGCCCGGCAGCATCTCGGCCGCCTCGGGCTCGCCCACCGACTCGAGCAGCTCGGACGGGCACCGCAAGAGCTCCCGGGAGTGCATGGTGTGCCTGGAGAGCGAGGTGATGGCCGCGCTGGTGCCCTGCGGCCACAACCTGTTCTGCATGGAGTGTGCCCTGCGCATCTGCGGCCGGGCACAGCCGCAGTGCCCCGCGTGCCACGTGCCCGCCACCCAAGCCATCCACATCTTCTCCTAGCCCGGGGGCTCGCCCGGGGGCCACCCCCTCCACCCCAACACCACGGCGTTTTAAGGACTTGATACTGTTTAAATGGAGCTTTTTATTTAATAACAGATCCGGTGGGCGCACGGGGCGGGGAGGGGGGAGAGGCGGCGG
>VWYI01033974.1:41166-79200 GCA_013399455.1 Anthoscopus minutus
TCAGGTGAGACCCCACCTGCAGAGCTGCCCCAGCCCTGGGGAACAACATCAGGAGCACCTGGAGCTGCTGGAGCCAGTGCAGAGGAGCCCCGGAGCTGCTCCAAGGGCTGGAGCCCCTCTGCTCTGGAGCCAGCCTGGGAGAGCTGGGGCTGCTCACCTGGAGAGGAGAAGGCTCCAGGGAGAGCTCAGAGCCCCTGGCAGGGCCTAAAGGGGCTCCAGGAGAGCTGGAGAGGGACTGGGGACAAGGCATGGAGGGACAGGAGCCAGGGAATGGCTGCCAGTGGCAGAGGGCAGGGCTGGATGGGATCTTGGGCAGGAATTGTTCCCTGGCAGGGTGGGCAGGCCCTGGCACAGGTGCCCAGAGCAGCTGTGGCTGCCCCTGGATCCCTGGCAGTGCCCAAGGCCAGGCTGGACAGGGCTGGGAGCAGCCTGGGACAGTGGGAGGTGTCACCAGTGGGAGGGTGACTGCTTCCCATCATTGCTGGAGTCCCTGTCATGGGGGCAGCAGGGGCTGTGCTGTGGGGTCCTTGCGGTGCCTGCACGAGGGACCTGCAGGGGCCCTGGGTGCCCTTGAACGAGGACAGTTTTGGGGTATCCTAAACGGGAGAGGTCTTTGGCTGCCCTTGACGGGATCTCGGAGTGTCCCTGGTGGGAGGGGAGTGAGAGTTTGGGGCGTCCTGTGTTGGGGGTGCTTGATGAGGCTTCTTTGTATGTCCCAAGGAAGGTCTTGGTGTGCCTCTTATGGGGAACCCTGGCTTGTCCCAGGTCAGGGGTATCGAGGTGCCCGAGCTGGGAGGGGGCTCGGGCTGTGGGAGGGACCTGCCCCAGCACCGCCAGGAGCTCCTCCAGCCTGGGGAGGGGCTGGGGGACAGAATGGGGAGCAAAGAGGGGCGGGGAACATAATCCCCTCCCTCTCTAATTAGCGGCAATTAACGGCCATAAAGGGCGCCAGGTGGGGCAAAGGGCGTGATGCCTGTTTGGGTTTACATTTTTTTTTTTTTTTACATATTCTTTGTATGCTTTATACATCTGGCTGCTGCTTTGTAGCTTGGTTTCACACTTCTGTCAGGCAGAAAAGCAAAACAGCTTCCAGGATCCCTGTGCCACCTTGGTTTTACTTAGAAGCCAAGGCTGAAACCACTTTCCTGAGCCATACTTATGTAAACAGGGCCTGGATCCTATCCTAAAGGAGGGAACCTGAAGGTGCTAGAACTGAGGGGTCACCAGGCGCTTTGCTAATTAGAGCATTCTTGTCAGAGATGCTAATTTGCAAATCTATAAGAACTCAGCTCACTGCATTGTGCATCTTTGGCCTTTTCTGCCTGACCTATTTGTGCACCTGTGGTTCCTCATATGGGATTGCTGGGGGGTCTGGGCAGGGCCAGGGGCTGGACTGGATGATTCCTGTGGTCCTTCCCACTCAGGATATTCCAGGATTCTCTGTTCCTGTGATTCCATTTAACATTTATCCTTGGTTTTGCGAAGGCACCCTCAAGGAGGCTGAGTGGCAACAGGGGTCATCCCTGGGCTGTTGGTCCTTGGAGCTGGGTATCCTTGGAGCTGGTTTTCCTTGGAGCTGGTTATCCTTGAGGTTAGATATCCCTGGTTTTCCCTTTAAAGGTGGAAGTGCTGGACTGGGGTGGCAGTGGGGCTGGGAAGTCCCCAGGTGCCTGTCCCCTCCCAAATCCCCACAGGAGCCACAGTGAAGGGTGTGCTTTTTAATGTCAGTTATAATAAAATATTTTTACAGAGCCCAAAAAATTCAAAATAGTGCAAAACATCTCACTGTCATGCATCCATGGGAGCCGCCGCCATGGGCGGGACAGACACACAGGCATCGGTGACACTGTGCTACAGGAGCAGAATTGGTCAGTTCAATCACATGCCAAACAGGACAGTCTGGGGAGGGGGCACAGGGCCAGGGGCACCACGGTCGGGCTGCGGGGCCGAGCCCCAGCCTGGCTGTGCAGGAGCAGCCGCTAGAAAAAGGGTGTAAACATTGAACAGAAACGAGAGCAAAGTGAAACCCTTCGGTCCCAGGCAAACCCTCTAGACAAAGGGGTGTGGGGACCAGTCGGGGTACCCTGTTTTGGGATGGGAGGGGGCTGACAGAGCTGTATTGATTTGTGGGGTCATGAGGCCTCTGTCTGCCCCAGGACTCGGGGCAAACTGGCCAGCTGAGGTGGCCACCTCCACACACCCAGGCCTCCCAGGCACTCACACGAGACATGCACACCACTTAGCACACAGAACTGGTGCTCACTGGGGGACTGGGGGGCACAGAACTGGTGCTTACTGGGGGGCTGGAGGGAAGGCTTCTCTGGGGCGGGGTGGGAAGGGTTTTGCTTGCGCCAAGGAGATCCCGTGGGCTGCACTGCCCAGGGATGCTGGTTCCCACCAGCCAGAGCAAAGAGGAATGAGCCCCTCTGCTGTGGTGCCCCCAGCCCCTGCCTCCCCAAGCCCTGGCACCTTGTGGGGGGCAGTGGGGCACCCACGGTGGCAGCAAGGCAGGGAAGACAGGATATGGGCCGGGGGCTGCTCCCTGCTGCTCCCGACCCAGGTGATGCTGCTGCCAGCCAGGGAGGGGACCCTGTGCAGGGCCTGTGGGGGCTGCACCCGCCAACCCAACAGCCCCAATAGCCCTTCCGGGTGCAGGACACAGCCTGCCCAGCTGCCCTGTATGTACAGGTATTTACATATGTACACAGCTGTGCTCAGGGCCGGCAGCTGCCCTGCCCTCAGGACACGCCAGGACGCTCAGGGATGGGGACAAGGGACCATCACACTGTGCCAGCCACTCACCAACACCCGCACATGGCACTGGACACACACACAGCCTCCACAGCCCTTTCCCTGCGTCACTCGGTGAGGTTTGGGGCTGGGTGGGACAGAGGACGTTCACGGATGGGCCACTGGGGTTATTCCATCTCAGACAGGCTGGGGAAGAGCAGATTGCTCCCCTCACCCAGGCTCCAGCCCTTCCCTGCAGCCCACCCAACCCCAGCACCTTCCTGCGGGGTGCAGGGGGGCCTGGCAGTGCTCGGCACGGCTGTCACCCAGCCCGCGTGGCCAGGGAGGGAGGGGAGGGTCTGTCACTGCAGCCACAGCACCCCCTCCCCAGGGCCAGGGCAGCGACTCCTCTGTGGCCACTCCTATGGCTTATACACGGCTAGAGGATTCTGTCAGGGGGCTGGGAGCGGGGGGTGAGGGCTGGGGGGCCAAAGGACTTTAACTGCTGCCCTCCTCGGCCGAGCGCGTGTCCGACTTGAGCTTGACGAACTCCTTGGCCACCTCGTCGTTGTTGCGCTGGGAGAGGATGCGGAGCACGGTGAGCCCGGTGTCGTCCATGTGGATGCGGCGGCCCAGGGGCAGCCAGCAGGCGCAGCCGGGGCGCTGCAGGATGTCCCGGAGCTGCAGCACCGCGATGCCCACGGTGCGGTCCTCCCGGGCGAAGCAGTAATCCTTCACACACACCTGCAGCTCGTAGCACTCAGGGCCTGTCTCTGTCCCCAGCGTGCTGCGGGGGGAGCAAGGGACGGGCAGTGTTGGCAAGTGGGGTCACACTTCACCCCTAACCCGGCTGTCGAACAGCCCTTACATGGCTGCTGTCTCCGCCCCTCCACCCCTCGAAAAGCCTTTTCCTTTTTACTCCTGTTCCCCTCTCCCTGCTTTTAGCAAGGAGAAAATACCTAAAACATCCCATCAGGGATGAGCAAACTCCCCGGCAGACCCCAGGAGGTCCCCACGTGCTGGGGACACATGCCCCAGCCTGTCCCCACATCCCCAGCCCGTGGTGCCACTCACAACTGGAAGCTCTCGTTGTACTTGGGGGCCCAGCTGTTGTTCTTGGATTTGGTGGCGAATTTTCTCTTCTTGTCACTGAGGTGGGGCCCGATGATGTTGACCTCGATGAAGGGCCGGAAGATGCCTGAGGTCTGCCACTTGAGGTCATTGGCAGCCACCACTGCAATGAGGGGACAGGTGAGGCTCACAGAGCACTGTCACCTGCCCGAGCCCAGCACCCCGGCCAGCAGAACCCACCTTTGACGGTGACTTTGTGCTCGCCACTGCTGGGGTGGGTCAAGAGCTCCACGTGGATGGACACCTCCCCAACGGGGTCATCCACACCAGAGCCTGTGACAGAGGGAGGAGATGGAAGTGCCTGTTTTCCCAATGTTCCTGACATGCCCTGCCCAACACTAACCCCACTGAGGAGGCAGGTCACCCACTGTGGGGTGGAAAGGGGAAGGCATTACGGTGTGTCCCAAAGGGTTGTGGGCGCAGCAGTGTGGGTGCAGCAGCTGTGATGGACATGGCAGGACACCCCCAGCAGCAGGCTGACTCTGCCATCCCACCCCTGTGAACCCCCCTTGCCCAGGCAGGGCTGAGGTGCCTGGTTGGGATGGGGCAGAGGACAGTGGCCCAGCTCCCCATGCTCTGGCCACAGAGGGGTGACAGTGTCATGGGCACAGCCCTGGGCAGGAGGGACCCTGCCAGGGCAGCCAGAGCCCTACCAGTGCCTCAAAGCTGACCCACCCCCTTGCACCCCTCCATCCCAGGGACCACATCAAGCTCGGGGTCCCTGAGCCTGGGCGGCCTTTGGCCAACAGGTGAGCCCATCCCATGCCACCCCAGAGTTGTGCATGCACCCATCAGTGAAGGACAGGGGTGCAAGGCAGGGGGACAGGCTCTGTGGGTCTGATGGGGCCATGGAGATCCAACAGGGCTCAGTGACAAGCTCTCAGGGTGGGAATAGCAGTGGAAGGAGGACATGTCCCCACATGTCACCGAGGGTGCCAGGCCGGGCCCCAATGGCACATTCCCCCCCACCCCCGCATGCTGAGCCAGGATGGAGGCGATGGCGGGTGGGGAGGGGGGTCTGGGCATGGAAGGCCAAGCAGGGGTGCAGCCCCGGCCCCCAGCGGGGTGTGATGGAGGCCAAGCAGGGCCTGTGGGGGCTCATTCCCTGCGCCCCAGGACAGGCAGACGGAGCGCGCCGGAGCAGGGCTAGTAATGGTCCTTAGGGCATCAGGGTGGGCAGGAAGGGGACAGGATGGGGCATGGCCTCCCCTAGGGCCACATATCCCAGGGGGAGGTCACGGTGGTTGCCCACCCCCAGGCAGCAGTGCTGGGGACAATGCAGGGCGCCCAGAGAGGGCAGACACCCTTATTCCCACGGGGACAGCCCCCAACCCGCTCTGGGGGTGGTCAATATGACTGAGCACAGTTCCTCCAAATTCTCCCCAAAGCAGCCCTGGGAGTGGCAGTTTGCCCATTCTGGGGGTCCCCAGGCCCCCCCAGCCCGCAGTGCTGGGACTGTTACTAGCCCAGGCCGGCGGCAGGCAGGTGCAGGGGCGGGCGAGTAGCACACGTACCCTTCTCAGGATAAACCTCTTCACTAAGGGTAAACCTAATCCCTTTCCCACCATGAACTAGTGGGAAGGAGAGAGAAAGAGACAGAGACACGGCACAGAGTACACAAAGAGAGGAGGAAGGAGATGAAGGAGGAAGGAGATGACAACGAAGAGAGGAGGGAGGAGATACAAAAGAAGGGAGGAGGGAAGAGATGAAAAAGAGAGGAGGAAGGAGATGAGGAAGAGAGGAGGGAGGAGATGACATGTGTGGGGAACAGGAACAGTGGGGGGGGGAAACAAAGAGAAAGAGAGATCAGATCTCACAGACAGACTGACGGCCAAGCACCCAGACAACACTGCAGCGACACGGGAGTGCCAGGCACCCCCAGCTCCAAGTGGGCTCCTGGTGACAGGGTACACCCAGGGGTGCTGGCACCCACCAGACTCAACCCCACGCCCCTGACATGGCTGGCACAGGAGGCACAGACACGACAGATGTCCCTTGAAGGAGACTCACGGACAGCAAACGCACGTCCCACTCCCCCAGGACGCAGACAAGCCTGGCTGGGGCACCCTGCAGTGGCCCGTGACCACCAAGCATCTCAGGGCCCTCCTCCAGCAGCCAAGGGACAGAATAAAGGGCAGTGTTTAGAGCTGAGGGCTGATCCTGCCCTGGAAGGTGCCCAGCATCCTGAACTGCACCTCAGCACCCTGGAGTCCAGATCAGGGGCTTGGGCACCCAGCATGCCCAGGACAGGCCCTGGCACAGCATCTGGACCCCGTGGACCCTGTGATTGGTCTGTGCTGGGTGCCTGGGGCCATCCAGAGGGAACAAACTGTGACACCTGGCTGGAGGGTGACCTTCCCCCCACCCACAGGCCCCATCTCCATGCCAGTCCAGCAATGCTCTGGCACTGGTAACCCACTGTTCTTGCTGGCAGGGGACTGAGGAGTCCCCAGGCTGTTGCTGTTGGGCACCCACGGCCCTTCTTCACCTGCAAGGCAGGGGAGGAAAAAGCCCTTCCTTCCCCACCCATCTCTCCCCCACCATGAGCCTGGCTGGGACCCCCAGCCCCAACTGAGACAGAGCCAAGATGGGTCCAGGCCACGGGGCAGCCGAGGCCCTGGGGAGGACGAGGGCCCAGCGTGTCCTACCCTGCGACGACTGGGTCTGCACGAAGGTTTTGATGAGGAGATCTGTGGCCTGGGTGTAGAGGGACAGGGCATAGCGCAGCGACTGCAGGTCAGGGCTCTTCTCCAGGAACGTTTTCTTCAGCCCCACGCCGCCAGCATGGAAGTATTGCTGGAGGGAGAAAGGCCCCAGGATACTCAGCAGCTCTGCCAGGGTCCCCGCTGGTGCTCCCCGTGCCTGGGCCTCAGGGTCAGAGCCCCGGGGGCACCCCAAAAGCCTCAGAGTGCCCTCACCTTGATGGTGTCCAGTGCCAGCTCCACCACAGCACACTGCTTTGGGGTCAGACTCTTAGCTTCCTCACGCACCATGTGGTCCTGGGGGACAAAAATCCTGCTCTCAGCACGGGACCAGGACCCAGCTGCCTCCAGCCCAGCCCAGCCCAGCCCAGCCAAGCCAGTAAGGGGGCAGTGGTGGGGTCCTGGCAGCAATGGCACTGAGACCCAGCCTAGAACAGAGAGCAACCCAACACCTCCAGCCCTCACCTTCAGCTTGGAAAGCTGCCCCAACTCCTTGGCCGCGTTGAAAATCATCTGTGTGCCCTGCAGAGAGCAAAGAGACAGGGACAGCCCTGGTGAGCAGCCGGGCTGGGGGTGGCATGGCCAGGCTGGGCACATCCTGCCAGAAGCTTGCTGCAGTTCCAGGGGCTCCTCCGGGGGACAGCAGCCAGGAAGGTGACACAGGTACAAGGCCGGCAGCCCCTGTCTCAGCCCGAGTTCTCAGCACAGCTGTGAGGCTTCAGGCTTGGGGACCCCAGGGCAGGGCATCACCCTGGCATTAGGGGCCTCATGCTCTGCTCAGCACAAGCAGCTCAGCCCAAGAGTTCCATCCTGCTTCCTGTGCTCCAAGCACCTGCTCCTGCATCCAGCAGGGCCTGGCACAGCACGGCACTGACCACTCGGACATAGGACACGGCCGGGAGCAGAGCGAGTACAAGGGACAGCGGGCATGGAGAGAATGTGGCTTCTACCCCACAGCCACCAAACAGCCCCTGGCCACACGGAGCCCTGCCCAGTCTCAGGGAGGTTCCCAGCCCCTTGGCACTCCAGGGAGCCCCCCAGGTGGGAGACCTGGGCTGTCTCTGCCTGACTTGTGCCCCCACCATGGCAAGGGCCATGGAGCCATTCCGTGGGGCCCATGGGCACAGCAGCCCCTTGGATGGGCAGATCCCGCTCACTGCCCTGGGCTGGCACCCCTGACTGGGCTGAGCACAAGCTCTCCTCAGCTCCTCCAGTGTGCAAATGCAATTGGATAAAATGGAACCAGGGGACCTTCACCACTTTCCTTCTCCCAGCACCAGTAGTTCCAGTCCTTCCCAGCACAGAAACCTCTCCCAACCAGCATTTCTCCCATTAACCAGTACCCTCTGCAGAGGTCTGCCCCCTCCATGCCCTCATTTTGTATGCCACCATTTACCCTTTGTGTCCACCCCTCCGCCCACCCAGTTCTATCCCATTAATTCCACCCATCTCCCCCAGTCAGTGGACAGGCTGGGATCTGGGGACACTGGTGTCCCCGAAACAGAGCACAACAAGACACTGTACTAAGCTGGAAGCCCCCAGCCTAGAGCACAAGGGACAAGGGATAGGGAGGAGGGAAGGGGAGAGAGCAGTGCCAAGTGGGGAGCAGAAGAACCATGTCCTTACTTCAGTGTGACTGGGCAGCTTCACCCTGCTCTGGAAGAGAACAGCAAGGGACAGTTACTGGTGGCCCCAGCAGCATCTGGCTGTGGCTCCAGGCCCCCCACACCCCCTGGCCATGAGGGCTCTGGCCCTGTACTCTCCTCTGGCTCTGCCGTGTTCTCCACTGGTGCTGCTGGTTTGGCACCAGTTCACAGCTGCAAAGGCTCAGCCCCATGCTCATGCCGGTGAAGCTGTGATGAGGGTGCCAGGTCTCTTCTGAGGATGGGCAGGTTTGCTTCCCACCCCATTGGGGGCTGGGAGATCAGAGGGAATCAGCTCACCCAGCACACTCAGCAAACTGGGCAAGAGCCAGTGTCCCCTAGGAGAGGAGGAGGAGGCGCAGGCATTGCCCAGATGGATGCTGCATGGCTCTTCCCAAGAACCAGGATTTGGGGAGCAGGCTGGGGTCACTGCTGGGCCCCAATCCTGTGGTGAGAAGCCCCCAGACAGGGCAAGAGCTCATGTGCTGGAGAAAGCCCTTGGAGCAGGGCTGGGGCTCAGCAAGGATAGGGGAGCAGGTTCAGAGATCCGGGGGATCTCACCAGCCCCGGGGCCCTCACTGTGCCCAGCATGGCCCAGCTTGGGGCATCCCCTCCTCCTGAGCCCCCCACAGCAGGATGGGGTTGTGTGGAGGGTCTCCCATGCATGGGGTCTCAACCCTTCACCGCCCCAGCCAGGCAGCTGGGGCTGAGGGCTGTGGGGCAGTGTCCCCATGGGGACAGGTGACACCCAACATCCACCCACGGGGACTAAACACCACAGAGACCCCGCTCCCTAGCCCGGGGACACAGAACTGGGGCTGTCCCCAGCACACAGCACAGCACACCTCACCACAACACCACGCAGGCAACAGCACATCCAGACAGCACGACAGAGGAAGCACAGACAAGCCTGGACCTCCACAGCAGGCGGGTGTGAGACCACGAGTGTGGCCCCGGGGCGTGACACACATGGAGCCCACAGCTATTTACCTTCTCTGTCCCCTTGCCATGTTTTCTCAAGAGCGTGCCCTGTAGAAGCAATGTCAGAGGTTGAGTGTGGGGGGTGGGGGGACAGCATGGGACAGGACACAGGGGCACAGTGGCAGAGATATCACAAGCTCCTGAAGGACAGCCAGTGGGGGACTAGTCCCCACAGGGATACTCAGTGAGGGCCTGGTGTCATCAGGGTGCTGGATCCCCACTGGAAAGCAGGATGCTCCACTGCTGGAGAACTTGTCCTCACAGTGGGAAACTGCCGGGATGCAGAGATGCTGAATCCATGAGGGATGATCCTTGCTGGAATACAGCTGTGTGTGGGCAGGCTCTGGTGCCCCCACACATCCTGCTTCAGCTCTGGCAGGTGTTCCCAGTACTGGGGAGGGAGCAAGGAGGGAGTAGCTGCGATTTGGCTTTGGCACGCAGAGCTCTGGTTTGCACAGGGCTGGGCCCAGTGGCAATCCCACACTGACCCAGGCAAGAGAAACTGTGTGAAATGAGGCAGCAGTGCCATGGGGGGCAGTGCCATGGATCTCAGGGTGGGCTGTTGGAATCAGGAGAGAGGAGCACGGAGTCAGCTGGCTGGGTATCCTCAGAAGGAACAAGCAGTACAGGTAGGGCCAAGCAGAGCTGCCAGGAGGGGTTCTGGCCCTGCCACAGAGTGATGGGTGAATAAGAAGGGCTTGTACTACACAGAGCTGGCACTGCTCTGTCCCCCAGAGCCTCAGCAAAGCCGGGACATAGGGTCCCCACAAGGTCCCCATGAGTTCCTTATGAGGTCCCCACCAAGTCTGAGGGGTCATTCAGCCTCAGGCTGCCCCCAAGGCCTCCCCAAAGGCTGCTGTTGGTTGCAAAAGGTGCTGGGGGACAGCAGGGGGGTGTTTGTTCCTGCAGGAATTGGCACCAGCACCCGGTAGCTGGCCCCACTGCTCTTCCTGCACAGGTGCCTGAGTCACAGCAGGGGTGGGGACAAGAACGGGGGAAATTGCCCTTCCCTTGCCCCCAGGGGCATAAACCCACAGCCACAGACTGGTCAGAAGAGGACAGAAGGAAACTGCTCAGTCAAAGCCATGCAAGGACCCAGCAGCGATGCCGAGAAGGGATCCAGGAGTCCAAGTTCCCAGGGTCACATCCCGAACAGGGAAGAGCCTCACAACTTGTGCCAGCAGCCTGCCCCAACACCGAGCACATGGGCCAGGGACCGCCGCGGCCCCCGAGAGACTCCTCCTCCTCCTCTGCCCTCACCCCCACCACAGCCAGACCCCAGCCAGGGCCTCGAGGGGAAACTGAGGCATGAGGGACAGGAAGAGCAGCCCTGACTCCAGGAACACACTGCTCCCTGCTCGTGCCTCCCGCGGTATTTCTCCCCTCAGCACAGAGCACGGGTTAGGCAGTCCTTGATGACCTGGCACTGCCATCACTGTCCCCTCCCACCCTATAACCTCCCCTCGTCCCTCCCCACATCCCGGCACTGCCAATCTGTCCAAGACCTCCACCCACCACATCCCAGAGGGGCCGCTGGCATGTGCCAGCCAGGAGCCAGTGCCAGGCAGGGCTGGGGACCAGGAGCTGGACCAGGTCAGGAGCTGAAGGAGGGTGTGGGCAGGGCACGGGCAGCCACACAAGACAAGAACCGGCGAGGCCAGGACCGACACAGAGCAGACAGACAGACAGACAGACAGGGAGCTGCCGTACTTACAATCATCTGCCATTGAGAGGCGAGAGGAGCAATTGGAGAGAACAACCGTGATGTGAGTGTCGGCCCCCGCCTCCTCCATCCTCCCCAGTGCCAGCCCTGGCTGCCCCCCGCCCCCACCAGGGCCGTGGGTGTCCCCCGGTCACAGCCCTCGGTGTCACTGCCCTGCCACTGCACCGCAGGCCTCCACAGCTCCCGAGAGCCCCATCCTCACCTGCCCAGCCCCTCCTGACTGTGAGGGGAGGGTCTTTGCCCCAGGGGGGCTGCCAGGGATCCCACTCTACACTCAGCTCTGGCATGGACCCCCAAACTGCCAACCTGGCTGGCCACCCTGCGTGCTGGCACCCAGGGACACCTGGGCAGGATGGCCCCTGCCCAAGGGACCAGTCCCAGCACAGCTTTCTCCAGAGACTGTCTGCCCTCATGAAAATCACCCAACAGAGCTACATGTCCATGCCCCCTCCTCTGCCCTAGCACAGACCCCACTGCTTCCAGAGCTGGAAAGAGACTGGAATGGGGACGGGGATGGAGACTGGGACTCAGTGGCACCAGCATTCCTATGAGATTTGGCCCCCTTTGGCCAAGGGTGTGCAAGCCCAGTCAGGAGCAATGTGGGGCTGACCTGAGCCAGGCTCAGGGCTGTGACACAGTGACAGTGAGGTGGCACCAAGGAGGGCTGACATGTCACCACTGTGCTGTCCCTCACAGACACAGCACAGGAGCTCCACAGCCCCAGAAAGGTGACATAAAGGCTGACAGCTCCAGGAACTCCAAGGAAGAGCCTGCTGTCACCAATACCAGTAATGGTGACAAAAGCCACCAAAGAGTGACAAGAACAGGTGTGGCTGGTCGAGAGCACTCAGTGTCACCCTTTCCTGCCTGACTTCAAAGGAACCACCTCAGCAAGCTTCAGGTGCAGGGGGGGCAGACGAACAGCAATGAGATATGGAGCCTCAGAGAAGCAGCATTCCCTGGGTTTGCTCTGCTTTCCTAAACCCCCAGGAGGAAGGAATTGCTCAGTCCTGCTGGTGAATATGAAACCCCCAGCTCCTCAGCAAGGCCAACAGGCAGCATCTCCCCACACTCCAGGAGCCTCTGGATTCAACTTCTGGCACAGGTAGCATGCCCACAGCCCGTGTAGATGAGTGTGGCATGGGATGTTGTCCCAGCTCTGAGGGAAGGATGGATAAGAAAGGGCCAGTGTCCCCTCTTCATGCCACAGTGGAGGTGGCAGGAAGGTCCTTTGGCAAAGCCAATCAAGAAGCTCCTGGAGCAAGGATGACCTATCTGTCTTTCATCCTTTCCCTGGCCAGGAGCTGGACACGGGTTTGGAGACGTCAGTGAAGTCCCCACCCTCTCACATCCAGTGAGGGCACCTGGCCAGCAATGTCCCACACTGGTCCCAGTAAGTCACCTGTGTCTCAGGGTCCCTGGTCCCTCTCCCCATCACTCACCGTCTGGTCTGTGAGTGGGGGTAGGACGATGGTCTTCTCCATGGTGTTCATCACCAGCTTCCAGAGCTCCTTCAGCACCCGCTTCAGCACCGTCTTCTCGCAGATCTTGGCGAAGAGCGTCAGGCTGCGCAGAGGGGACAGCGCTGGAGGACCCCACGTGTCACCCCTCCCATGTCACCCTGACTCTGCAGGTCCCTCACACTGCCTGACGAGGCCAGGAGGGGCAGGGTGGGGGTTCCAGTTGCCCCCCACACTCACTTGCTGTCCAGCAGGTCCATGATGGGCTGCAGGACGTTGTCAGCGTCCTGCGCGACGCTGCTGCAGGTGCTGGCGGGGACGTTGCCAGTGCCCTTCACCTGGCTCAGGATGTCACCCATCTGCTTCACACACTCCTCGATGTGTGGCTGGAAACTGGGGACCACAACACACAGGCAGCTCAGCATATCCCCCCAGAGCTGCCAGCTTGGCCCCAGCCACAGCTTCTGGCCCCTTAGGCCTCTCCTTTGCCCACTGCCCCTGCCCTCTCTCCCAGCTGTACCTGGTGGCAAAGACTCGGCTCAGATCATCCAGGACATTATTAAGTTTCACCTGCAGTTCCTTGAGGATATCACTGGCTTCTGTGTCCAGCTGCAGGAGGGACAAGTTGTTGAAGCTGACAAGGTCCCTGCACCAGCCCTCAGGGAAGTTTCTGCATCCAAATGCATCCCGGGGCAGGGTGAAGCCCTTCCCAGTCCGATATGGTGGGAAAGCAGAGTGTCATGGCATGGGACAGTGTGGAACGGGGAGTGAAGAATGGGTCTGCTCCCAGCACTGGGGAAGTGGGCAAGGGGCTGTCTCTGGGGGAAAGGGAATGATCCAACCCCTCACAGGGCTCCCTCCTGGAACCCCTCCATACTCACATCCTTTCCACCCATGGCTTCAAACATCTTCTCAAGCTGGACACGGAGCTGCTGGATGTTGTTCATCAGGATGCAGGGCTGCAGGGGTGGGACAGAGAGGAGGGTCAGCACCAAGGAATATGCCTGGGACAGCTGGCCCTAGCCCCAGGACCCTCCCACCTTGCACTGGGGTGGCACATGAGGACAGGGATGGCACAGAAGTCACCCTGGCCGCATGTCAGGAACTGCCATCAGGAAGGGACCAACCCACCCTGGGGCTGAGGTGACAGCTAGGGTCACCATGTGGGGACAGCAAAAGGGGATACATCACCACTTTCTCCTTCTCCTTGGAGCAGTATGAGGCAAAATCCTTGGAGATGATCTCAGCATACTGGAGGAGCACATTGCTGATGGTCTGCAGCCAAAAAGGGCACCAACAAAGGCACCCAGACAGCAGCAACAAAGAGGAAGGAGGGAGAGAAGGAAACCATGAGTCCCACAGCAGTGAAACAACCTCATATCTGGATACATACAGATATGAGCCCCAGAGCCGCTGGCCTTATGGATCATAGCATCATGAAGTCATAAAGGTTAGAAAAGCCCTATAAATTCAAGTCCAGCCATCAACTCAGCCCAGCACCACCACCACGTTCACCACTAAACCACGTCCTCAAGTGTCACATACAATGTTTTTTAAACATTTCCAGGGATGGTGACTTCACCACTGCCCTGGACAGCCTGTGCCAAGGCTGGACAAAGCTTTCAGTGACCTGAAACTCAAACCTCCCCTGGCACAACTTAAGGTCATTTCCTTTCATCCTGTCCCTGCCCCTGTCCCCTGAAAGCAGAGCCTGACTTTCCCCCTGGCTGCCCCCTCCTGTCAGAGCCAGAAGGCCCCCCTGAGCCCCCTTTTCTCCAGGCTGAGCCCCTTTCACAGTTCCCTCAGCTGCTCCTGGTGCTCTAGACCCTTTCCCAGCTCTGTTTGCTTCTCTGGACACACTCCAGCCCCTCAATGTCCTTGTTGTTGTGAGGGGCCCAAAACTGACCCCAGGATTTGAGGTGGGGCCTCTGCAGTGCCCAGCACAGGGGGACAGTCACTGCTCTGGTCCTATTGGCCACACCATTGCTGGTACAAGCCAGGTGCCATTGGCCTCCTTGCCCACCTGAGCACACCTGGCTCATGTTCATGCACCAGGAGCCACATGGGCACAGCCACTGGAAACCAGATCCAGCACAACTGGTCTCCACAGGCAGCTCCAGCACAGCTGCAAAGGCACCAAGCCTGCATGCAACTCCCTCCTACAATGCAGCAAGCCAGTTTTACTTAATCTGTATTAATTAAGCAAATAACTCATCAATTAGCTCATAATTAATAATTAATCTCCTGTGCTGGCAGAGCTGGGAGTGTCCCAGGGTGTGTTGGTGGCATATCAGCTGCCCACAGCTGGATGGAGGGGCACAGAGAGCCCAGGAGCCCCAGCCAGGGCTGGAAATGGGGTCCCAGCGTGGTGCTGACCCCTGCCCTGGCAGGTGCCCACCTTGGCAAACCGGCGCATGTAGTGCCCCACGATCTGGGGATCGGGGCACTCCAGCTTCTTGATGATCTCAAAGCTCTGGTTGAGCTGGGAGAAAACGTCCACCACGGAGCAGGAGAAAAGCGCGTGCTCCGAGGTCTGCTGGAACTGTGGGAGTGAGACGAGGTGTCAGCAGGATGTGTTGGGGGGATTTAGGCCCCAGTCAGGACATATTGGGCATCAAGGGACAAGCCCCTCGCCTCTGAGGCTGTGTCCCTAGCCCTGTTCATACCCCATCCTTCTTGTCCCGCTCCAGTGCTCCGTGCAGGAAATCCCGTGACACCTCTTCATTCTCATCCAGCCACTGGATAACGAAAGGCTCGAACCAGCTGAAAGAGAGACCCTGTGGTGAGGCCAGCAGCCCTGGTGTCCCAGTCCCCCTGCCCGGCCCCAGGGCTGCACTCACGCGGGGTACTCGGGCACACGGCTCTTGAAGGAGGGCAGCTCGGTGACGTACTCGTTGTACAGCCACTTCACCTTGAAGTGCAGGTTCATGTAGTCTGCACTCTTGCACAGGCGGTGCTTCTCATGCTCTGCACAGGGAAAGGGCGTGGGGGTCACTCTGAGTCCCAAACCTGGAGTGTGGCTCCCCAGGGGCAGCTCCAGGGTAACAGGGTGAAGGTGGAAGTGCTTCTGGGTAGGGGGTTAAGCTACACATGGTGTTGCTAAGGAGATGAAATGGGTCTGCTCAGGGAACAGGTGAGGTGTGAGCTGAGAACAGCTCCTGCCTGGCTCCCCTCTCTCTGGCTCAGGGTGGCAGGTGAGACTCACCCTCCATCGCATACTTCATGTCCTGAGCAAAGAGGTTCCACATCACCTCAGCACTGATCTTCCCCACATTCAGTTCCTGGGGGAACCTGGGGTGAGGGAAGAGTGTGAATCAAAGAATCCTTTAGGGTGGAAAAGACCTCCAAGGTCATCGAGTCCAACCTGTGAATGATCCCCCCCTTGTCAACCAGCCCAGAGCACTGAGTGCCAGATCCAGGCCTTCCTTGGACACCTCCAAGGGCAGCGACTCCAAACCTCCCTGTGCAGCCCCATCCAATGCCTGACCACCCTTTCCATGAATTCTTCCTAATCTTCAACCTGAATGTCCCCTGGCACAGTTTGAGGCTATGAACACAGGGTGAATCAGCCCTCCACATGGACAGCCATCTCTCCCACACCTCCCAGCAGCCTCAGCTTTCCCATCTGTAGAATGGATGTCACAACCACTTCCAAAGGCCTCAAGATCCCACTGCCTTCACGTGGGCACCCTCTGTGGGCACAGCAGTGTCCCCTTCCCCAGCACCTACTCACTGGTTCAGGCAGGGTGTGTAGGAGTTCTTGTCTTCCTCGATAATGGAGACAATCAGGGTGATGAGCTTGGACCAGAAATCTAGGTTTTTGATGCTGGGACCTTGCTCCTCGGGGGGCACCTCACCTTTCTTAGTCTGGAGGGACAGGGACACAGTGGAGACTTCAGTCAGCCCAGTGCAGGGCTCAGCTTTGTGTGGGGGATACCAAGGGGGCAGGAGGATCCTGGAGGCCCCATGCAGCCCCCTCTTGTCTGTCCTGATCTCAACCCCACAGCTCAAACCCCAAGGCCTGGGGATCATTCTGCACAGTCTAAGCACTCTGGAGAAGGAGAGGGAGCATGAGGAAAAGGAGAAGGGCATGGGATGGGGAGGTCAGTGCCTGGCATCCCCCCTGCCCCACACACCGGGTCTGTCTGGTACTCGCGGCTGTAGAGCTCGTGGCAGTTGTTGAAGATGTACTCGTAGGTGGAGTTGAGGCAGGCCTTCACACAGTCCTTCACCACCTGGCTGGCTCGTGGGGGGCTCTGCAGCTCCTGGACCTGGTGTGCAGGGAGGGTGTGGTGTTTGGAGCACCCCCAGGTGCAGGAGCACCATGAACCAGCACAACCCCAACCCCAGAGAACCAGGGCCAAAAAGAGTCAGATCCCCTGAGGGACAGGGTGAGTGGGGCCCCAGCAGTACCTTCATCCGAAAAAAGGTGATGCTGGTCAGCAAATCCACTGTGGACTTCAAGTCCTGCAGACGTTCAGGGCTGCTGGCAGGGAAGTTGTTCTGGGAAGGAAAGAGGGGAGTTGCCCTCAAAATTCACAGGGGCAAGTGAGGGTGAGGGAACAGCCACCTGTTGCTTCAGGCAGGGCCACTGAGGGAGGGTAGGCACCTTACCCGGTACATGGAGAGGTCGATGCGCAGGGAATTGTGCAGCTGGTCCAGGAGTTTGACAAAGCGATCTTTCTGCAGAGAAACGCCCCGGGGGCAGGTGAACAGGAGAAAGGAGGCAGAGACCAACCCCCCCTGCCCTTGTCTCTCTCTCAGCCCAGCCTGCTCCTTCCTTCCTTCCTTCCTTCCTTCCTTCCTTCATTCCTTCCTTGAACAGCTGGGGCTACGCTAGAGGCCATACCAGACTGAAATCAGGCAAGAGTAGCAGTTTCTCAATATTTCCTTCATTTTTGTTAAGAAACCTTGTCAAATCTCCTTGAAGGAAAGATATCAGTGACTTCAGAGCACCAGATGGTTTGAGATAGAGAGACAGNTCCTTTCCTCAATGGGCAGGGCATGCCTGCAGAGAAGAGCATCTCCTTGCTGGTGGCTGGCGCTCACTTGAAGCCCTCAGCAGCTCCTGGGGCACATGTGGCCGTGCCAGATGCAGTTCAGGATCAAGAGGTGACACCATGTGTCCTCTGTCATTGCTGGGAGGCTGACAGGCTGCTCTGTCTGCCCTGCCCACTGGAACACCTCTGAGCCTGGGCTCAGGACAAGAGTTGGGAGAGGTGCTGCAGGATCAGTAGCCCCTCGATTGGGGCTTTCCAAGAGCTCAGGAAAAAGGGCAGGGAAAGGATGTGCAGTGGTTGTCCATCTTCAGGCTGGCCCCACAAGTTAAACATTTGCATGGACTCCTCACTCACCCCACTGGGCTGCATCAAGGGGACATAGGCAGGAAATACCCCCTGTTGGGGGGTCTCCACTGGGGCTGAGGGGCCGGAGTTCAGCTCAGCCCAGCTCCCACTCGGGGCAGAAGGATGCAAATCCCATCTTGGGTTGCTTTGCCATCAGTCAGAGCTAATGGCAAAGCAACCATAGAGTCCCAGACTGCTTTGGGCTGGAAGGGACCTTAAGGACCACTTGTTTCACTCCCTGCCATGGCCAGGGACACCTTCCACTACCCCAGGTTGCTCCAAGCCCTGTCCAGTCTGGTCTTGAACACTTCCAGGGATGAGACAGCCACAGCTGCTCTCAGGGCAACCTCAGTTCTCACTCCTTCACAGGGAAGAATTTCTTCCCAATGTTAGCCCTAAAATGTTGGGGAGTATATTCCCTTGCATTCCTGCTGGTGGGGAGGCTTTGGCCAGACATGTGGGCCTCCCATGAGAGCCTTGGGCTCCCCCATCAGCACTGGCTGTGCCGGGTCAGGGCTGACCCACAGGGCTCTGGAGTCTGGAGCAGTGTCTGAGTCCCGGGATGAGAACACAGGGGTGGGGCAGGGCAGCGAGTCCATGGCTCGGCCGTGCCCACAGCCTGTGCCGGCCACCGCAAACCTTCGGCGCGCGCAGGGACGGCCCAGCCGGGCCCTGGGCCGGACACCCAAGGAACGGCTGCAGCACTCTAACACTGGACACGACGGGTACTCAGGGTTAAACCACGCGGCCGGGCACTTTAGGACCCAACCTTAGGCTCTCTAAAAAAAGAGAAAGAGACAAGTTTTTAAAATCCTCCATGTTAGAGAAAAGGCGGGTTTGTGGTACGGTTTCCTCCTCCTGCGTGACCTGGAGGCACAGTTCGCTCGGCTCTAGCTACCCCCTGCAACAAGAACGTGGAGGTGAGCCAAAGCTGCCTGGAGCTGTGCTCGGTCCTGGCTCTGTCCCTGGCTACCCATCTCCTTGCTGCACCTGGGACCAGGCACTGACCCTGGCTCAACCCGTGCCCACCTAGAGCGACCATTTCTTGCCTCTAGGATGGCACAGGCAGAGCCGAGGTGAGGGCTCAGCCCCTCCTCGTCCATGTCCCCGAGGGGCACCTGGCCCTGCCACAAACTCACCCCACTTGGCACTCAGTGGTGCTGGCACAACCAGCTGAGTTTGCAGCAGGCCAGGGACCCCAAAGCACACAAGGCTGTGCAAGACCCCTCATGAAGTGCAGGAGTGGCTCATGGCCCCATGATTCTGATTTTGCCACCAAGGTGTTCCCCCTCCTGGCACACTGCCACACAGCATTTCAGTTTGCTCAGGCTCCCATGATATTTAGGGGAGCAAATTTAGCCCTTCTCCTGGGAAGGCTGTGGCTCTTCTCCTTGCTCAAAAACGAGAGCAGGATGATTTTGGGGGCTAGCAGAAGCGGATCTCACTGCTGCCTGGCTGCAGGTTGGAACAGGGTGTATTGCACAGCTCGTTTTGCTCCGCGAGCCCCCCGCCCCCTCCCAAAGAAAGGAGAGAAAAAGAAAAGAGCGTTTACGTACCATGGGACTCACCCCGAAATTGGAGGCAGCAAAGCGGTCGGAGGCGTTGGCGTTGCTGGAGGCGGTGGTGTGTGCGTAGTAGGCGTTGATGTTGGCCAGGAGGGTGCTCATCACCGCCGGCACACCGGGGCACATGTACTTGGAGGAGAGGCAGGCAAAATGCCTACGGAGAGAGGTGGCAGCTGAGCATTTAGGGCCCTAGGAGGGGATGCAGGGTCTAGAGTGCATACATCATTGAATCTCAGAGCATCCCAAACTGGAAGGGACCCACAGAAATCATCATTCCAGCCCCTGTTCCTGCCCAGAGCCCCAGCAATCCCACCCTGAGCATCCCTGGCAGCGCTGTCCAAACGCTCCTGGAGCTCTGGCAGCCTCGGGGCCGGGACCATTCCCTGGGGAGCCTGGGCAGTGCCAGCAGCCTCGGGGGGAAGAACCTTTCCCTGAGCTCCATCCCAAGCCCTGGCACAGCCCCAGCCCTTCCTGGCCTCCTGTCCCTGTCCCAGAGCAGAGCTCAGCCCCTGCCCCTCCGCCTCCCCTCGGGAGGAGCTGCAGCCCCCGAGGAGCCTCCCCTCAGTCTCCTCTGCTGCAGCTGAACGAGCCAAGTGCCCTCAGCTGCTCCTCAGACCCCTCCCCAGCTCCATGTCCCTCCTCTGGACACTCTCCAACAGCTCTGGATCCTTCTGATCTTGTGCCCAGACTGGACAGAGGACTTGTTATAAGGCTGTGCCAGAGTGCATTGGGAAGGGGAAGGATGGGTGCAGAGGTCTGGGGCAAGTCTGCACCAGTGGCAGGGAGTGAGTGCCAATGGCAGCAGGAGAGGAAGATGGGGACAGTAACCCTCCACTCGTGGGCGAGTGCAGGCCCCTCTGAACCAGATGGGGGCAGGGGACTCACGTCATGGCCTGGTAGATGGATTCCACCCCATAGCGCATGGCAAACTCATCCACTATCTCCTGTGCTGTCTCATCAAAGTACACCTTCCACGCATCATCCCCCTTGGCGTCAGGGATCTTCACCACCCCGTTGTTTTGCAAATCCGTCACAAAGTGGAACAGGTTCTGGAGGTACAAATGAGTGCCATCAGCTCCCCAGGGCGGGTGGTGGCAGGGTGGAGAGGGGGCTGTGCCCCCTGTGCCTGTCTGGGCCGCTCACCTCGTGCAGGCAGGTGTACTGAACGTGGTAGGGAGCCACCTTCTC
This sequence comes from Anthoscopus minutus, assembly GCA_013399455.1. Classification (NCBI taxonomy): domain Eukaryota; kingdom Metazoa; phylum Chordata; class Aves; order Passeriformes; family Paridae; genus Anthoscopus; species Anthoscopus minutus. The sequence continues at coordinate 61,635 of VWYI01033974.1, forward strand.
CTCACCCTTGATCTCCACGCTGATGTGCAGCCGGATGGCTCCTGACACTGCTGACTTGTCTGTGCGCTTGTCTGTGGGTGCAGGGAGAGGGACAAGGTGTGAGGCCTCCCTGGGGCAATCCTGCTCACTGCCAGCCCCAAAGAGGGGTGCAATGCTCTGGCACAGGGTCAGGGCTGAGGGGACCCCCAGCACTGCATGCAGCCAGGCTGAGGTGGGATTTGGCCACATTTCCAGCCACTAGAGACATGGCCTTTCTGCGCCTCAGTTTCCCCCTGCAAAGGGCTGGTGTTCTACAACCTCCTGGGTTCTGGAAATGACCCTGGGAAAACACTTTATTCTGATGGCTTTTGACATTAAATGTTTCTAAGAGCATCTGCTGCAATTGCCTTCAGCTTATGGCTGGCAGCACTTCCCTACTGGAGCCCAGGGCAGGGGTCCCAGGGTGAGCAGGATGTGTCACCCCTGAGCCCAGGGCAGGGGTCCCAGGGTGAGCAGGATGTGTCACCCCTGAGCCCAGGGCAGGGGTCCCAGGCTGTGCTGGTTACCGAGGTTGTACCAGACGTCCATCTCCCCGCTCAGGGTCCGGACCTCGATGATGGTCTGGCCCAGGAAGTCGTCGGATTCCCTCTTGAAGCGCTGCTTGACACGGGACTTGATGTCATCGTCCTCGTCCCACACACGGACCTTGATGCGGTCAGAGGAGTTATGGCATTCACTGGGGAGGTGACAAAGGGCAAGCCCCAGGATGAGCAGCAAAACCTTTCCAGCTACTCCCCATCATTGCTTCCCTAAACAAAAGGGACCGGCACAGAGTAGGAACTGGGGAAGAGAGCAGATGGGGGGGGCACCAATCCCCTCCCAGTGGGCTCCGTGCCACACTCAGGCAGCCCCAGCACAGCCTGGATCAGCCAGCCCCTGGAATCACACCCTCATGGCTTAAAACAGAACCCCAAGGGACCCCAGCACCTCAGTGGGGGCAGGATGAGGCCCAGTTGGTTCCCCCCACCCTACTGGGACATGGCAGCACAGCCTGGCACGACCACAAGTGGCCAGGGATAGGAATGGGGAGACCAGGGGTGAACTTACAAATGGAAATTCTCCTCCCAGACTGGGTTGAGATTGCCGTAAATAGTTTTGGTCCTTTTTTTTGTCTTTCCAACCTGGACAGTGACATAGGGGTCACTGGAACCTGTCTTATCCTTTGCTTGCAGGCCCTGGGCACAGACCACTGCAGCACAGCACAGCATGGCAGAAAGAACAGAGAGAAGTCAGTGCCACAGCCACACGAAGATCTCCAAAACAGGCACCTGTGTTCCCCCAGGGGCTGAAGCTGCCTGGCAGAATGAGGGGTTGGGCAATGGGGACATTCCCATGGTCCCCAAGGCTGAAGGTGACAAGCTACCTACCTGTGATGCTGATCTTGGCTGACCATTTGGAGGTGCCATCCAGGACACTCTGCTTGACTGCCTTCATCTGCTGCGTGTGTGTGGTCTTGTTGACCCCAAACACCTCCTGGATCAGCTCAAATATCTCTGGTTTATTGCGCTCCCGGATCTTCATGCGATCCTTGAGCACCATGATGATGTTCTGGGTCCGGTCCTCTGCTCCATGCTTGGAGCTCTTCTCTGCCGCTCCTGGGAGAGGACAGGCATGGGTGAGATGGGGTAGGTGGCTGGTGGTACGCAGGAGAGAGACAAGAGCTCTTGCAGGTTAGCATCGTGGGCTTGGGGACAGGGACAAGATGAAAGGGCCTCAAGGTCCAACCAGGGAAGGTTTATGTTGGGTATCAGAAGAAGCTTCTTCCCCAAAAGTGTTGTCCAGCCCTGGCATTGGTGGAGTTACCCCTGGAAGTGTGCAAAAAACATGTGGCTGTGGCACTTGAGGACATTGTTTAGCGGTGACCACAAAGGTGTTGAGTTGATGGTTGGACCTGATAATCTTAAAGGTCTTTTCCAGCCTTAACAATTCCACGATTCTACAATTCCTAGCATGGATTAATTCAAACCTGGACAGATCTATCCCCTGCCCAGGACGAATCTGCTCTGCCCACCACTTCCCTCATGCCCAAGTCAGGAGTGGAGCTCTCCTGGGCTGCTCCCTCTTTCCTCTCCAAGGTGAGAAGGGACAAGGCTGTGGGCCCCAGGTCCTTACTCTGCAGGCAGTCGGCGTTGAGCAGGTCCTGGCACTTCTCATGGCACTTGACGCCGCACTCGGCGCAGCGCATGCCCTGCCGGGCGATGCCCCACAGCAGCCCCTCACACTCGTAGCAGTAGGTGGGGGTGGTGGCTGTCCACACCTCAAAGTTGTGGGGTGTTGTGCAGGAGATGGGGTACACTAAGGCTTGCAGGGTCTTCTTGTAAACATGGTTTTTCTGTGCGGGGACAGGGGAGAGAGGGGGAGAAATGCTGAAGCAGGGCAGAGGATGCACTTGGACTTGATGATCTTATATGTCCTTTCCAACCCTAATGATCCCATGATTCTATCTCCAGGTGCTGCCATGAGCATCCCAGATGTTCAGGCATCACCAGAGGATGCTGGTGAGGAACAGACTCTGCACCTCCATTGTTGGCCTGGCCCCCGAGGCTCAGTTTCCCCCTTCCAGCCATCCCCAACCCAGCCCACCCAGCACCTACCAGCTCCTCATTGTTCAAGGTGCTCGAGGCCAGTGCAGATGTGATTCCCGCTTTCCTGGACTGGACCAGAGACTGTGGGAGAGAAAGCGAGTTCCCAGATCCAGCAGACCATGAGAGCTCCCTCCTACACTCCCAGTGGCTGTGAAACAGCCAGGACAGACCTCAGTCCCAGACAGGGAATGTCTGGGATCATGGCTGCATGCAGGGCAGTGGGGACAGCCCAGCCCCACTGATACCAGCAGCGCTGTGCAGTGGGACTGGAACCAGTTCAAGCACTTATGATATTCCCAGTTCAGCTCCAGTGGGGCGGAACCTCTCACCACGTGTCTGAGACCCCTGGAGAGATGGAGTGGGGGGCACTTACCATGGCCTGTGGGCAGCCAGGGCCAGCGAGGAGGGAATAAAAAGCCATTAGGGCAAACACTTCCCAGGAGAGCCCCTTCCCTGCCAGAACCAGTGGGAATTGGGGCAATGTCCCCTCATCCAGCACTGAGCAGTCCCTGGTGGGGAGGACTGTGCCCCCAAGCCACAGCACTGGCTGCAGCCTTCAAATCCCAGCAGGGAAAGGCAGTAGGCCCCCCCAAACCCCACACATTACCCACCCCATCACCCCCCACCCCCAAAACATCAACACAACACAGTGCAGAAGCATCAGCAGCTGTCCAAGAGGGCTGGGGTGGGGGCACCAAGTTGGGGACAGCAAGGGGGTGGGGGGATAGGGGGAGGCAGGTTGGGAACAGGAGGGTGGCACCCCAGAGAGGGCACAGAGTAGAGCTGACAAGGTGTAAAGAGAGAAAGAAGGAGGGGAAGGGCACCTAATTCTGGGAGACAAGGGTGTCTGGTTTCCAAAATCTCTGTCTCTTGTCATCAGGAGTGGGAGGGGACCAGCAGAGTGACCCTGTGCAGTAGAGCCCAGGGACTGAAGGGACCCCAGCAAGGGGGGACCATACACTGGGACAGTGGGGACAGGAGCACAGGGTTGGAGCAACTTGGAAAAGCCACTGCCAGCTCTCCCCTGGTACGGGGGGCTGTCTGTCCAGCACCAGTGTGATCCAAGCTGCAGGGACCTGTGGCAGCTGGGACAGGAAGGGACCAGGGACATAGCACTAGTAAAAAAATGGGAAACCAGATGCAGCCCTGGGAAACCTTAGGCTGATGCTTGGGGTAGGGACCAGAGCTCCGTTAAAGAGAAGCACCCTCGGGTAGGGAGAGCCCAGCTCCCCACTGCAAGGAGGGCCAGGAGCCCCCCAGGCAGTATGGGACACCCCCGACCCCCTCTGCCAGGGCTGGGGGCACCGGGGGCTGGCTGGCAGCTCCCAAGGGCGCTGTCTCTTTAACCCCTCGCACTGCGCTCACCAGATCGCTGACTAGAGGGAGAGATTTGCGTCCAGGCTTAATGTCGGGCATGCTGTTAATGCAGCGCAGAAACTTTACAGCCGCCCCCCTGCCGCAGGGAAGGCCCAGCCAGGCCACAGGAAAGAAAACAGAGAACACAAGCCATGTTAGAGGCAGCTGGGGAGCGGGGCACAGGCGGCGCAGTCCGGTGGGGCGCAGCAGGAGCAAAGCTGGCAGCTGTGTGGGGGTGCCTTGGGTGGAACCTCACCAAATCGCTAACTAGGGGGATGGGTTTTCGCTTGCGAATGTCCGGCATGCTGTCTATAATGATCAGCCCACCACCAGGCCTGCAAGAGAGAGGACAGTCAGCGGGGAAGGGGAAACTGAGGCAGGAAGGGGCCCCCTGTTGCTGCCCCATGGTCACTCAGCACTTCAGAGTATCATGGAATGGTTTGGGTTGGAAGGGACCTAAAAGCCCATCTCGTTCTATGCCATGCTATGGGCAGGGACACCTTCCACTAGATCAGGTTGCCAATCTGGCCTTGCATACTTCCAGGGATGAGGCAGCCACAGCTGCTCTGAAAAACCTGTGCCAGGGCTTCACCGTCCTCACAGGAAAGGATTTCTTCTCAATACCTAGGACTTGGTGCATACCAAGCAACCCTTGAGCGACCTGGGACCCACCCATGGGATCCCCATCCCCACTACCACTTCAGACAGGGTAGGGATCACTAGGCTAAAAACTGAGGGGGAAGGGGATTTTGGCAAAAACTGTGATTTTTTTCCCCACATGAAGCTTAACAGTGAAACCTAGGAGAAAAACTGCCCATTTGGCTTAGTCAGCTTTGGCTTTGCAGTGTGAGGCTGGAGAGCTGGGGTTCCCCTCTGGGACCCCAAAGGAGAGCACTGAGCAGGTGAGCCTCAAGTTCTGCTGCAAGGGAAGCCAAGCAGAACGGAACTTCACAGCCCTGTTGGAAAGAAATCCCTAGAGTCATCTGGAGGTTCTCAGGCAACCTACCAGGTTCTGCCCAGGTCCATGGCAGGGCTGTCTGAGAGGGCAAGACAGGACTGAGACCTCCAGCCCGTCCAGGTGAGAGGCTCAGGATTCCCCATGGCACTGCTCCATGAGGGAAGCAGGAGTTGCCACCTCTCCTCACCCCCATCTCAACTCACCTCCTCACTCCTCACTCAGCAGCAGCTCTTGGGGTCACAGAACAATGTCATGTCTGCTGGCTGCTCCAAAAGCACTGACCAGTCCCAAAATTCAGCTCCAAAAACCAGGCTCCCTGCACACCCACAGCTCAGCAACCCTTCCCCACACAAGCTCATTAATCACATCCTAATGAGGAGGGAGCTGAGATCCCAGGGGTGGAATGTACCCAGCTTCCCCTGGTACTCACCCGCCTTTGAACCACAGGGATTTTTCTCCATCACCTTCCCCGCGGGCCTGGAAAACAAGGGACAGTGTCAGGGCACAGCAGGAGCCACCAACGTGGGGACAGCCCCTCCAGGGCAGTGAATGCTCACAGCACTGGGGGAGCATGGCAGGATGTGCAGGGTGGGCAAAGAAAAGTGTGTTCCAAAACCAAGGGGGCTCTTCCCAGCAAAGAGAACACTGGGAACAAATATCTTCAGGAGGCTGACCTGGGTGAGCAAGTGGCTGGGCTTCAGCAGAGGGGCTGAGGCTGGCAAAGCAGGGGGGATGGCTACACTGTGCAAAAATTCAGGGCTTAGGGGAGTGAAGAAGCATCAAAAAGGCTCAGCAGGTCCTCAGGGACCCACAGCAGATGGAAAGAAGAGCAGGGAAAAGCCAGAGCACATGGAAGAGGGTGTGTGTGCAGGGATCAGCCAGCAGTGCCACCTGCATCTGCAGGGAGGGGATTATTTTGAAGGAGAAGGAAGGAGAGAGACCATTACCCCTCCTTCACGGGCAATCCCTGCGCAGACACACACACACACACACAGGGGAGGCACACACGTGGCTGGGAGGTTCCAGGTGGACATGCTTACCTGCAGGCAGGCTACACCCCTTCCCTGCAGGAAGGGGAGACGCGGGTGCAAGGGCCATGGTGGTGGACAACTGAAAAGAGAAGCGGTGGGGAGGGGGACCGAGACCCCGGGGAGCGAATCCAGAGCCAAAACAAAAAGAAAAGATGGAGGATGGAGTCTAAAAACAAAACAAAATATTGTCAACTCAACAGAGGGGAGGGGGCGGGGCTCGCACCAGCACACGCATGCAGCACACACAGGGGATCCTCTACTCCCGGGCCCTCTGGGGCATCCCACTTGGTGGGAATGGGGTTGTGGACACCACTGTTGGCACCCCCAAGTCCGTGGATGTCCCTGGAAGCTGCCCAGGTGTGGAAAGGGGCCGTGCCCGCAGCCCAGAGCCGTGGCGGTGGCCAGGGTGTCCTCACCTCCTGCAGCTGCATGCAGACCTTGTTGAAGGCTCTCAGCCAGTTGGCTTTGGCTCGTGCTTTGGGGTCCTGCACCTCCTCTTCTGCCGGCTCCCTGCAAGCACATACATCCCCTGTCACCTCCCAGCACAGCACCAGGGAGGGGGAGCAGGCCCCACACCCCCAGCAGGTTTGAGGCTATGATTTGGGGATCCTGATGTGCCTTGAGACAGCGTAGCCATGGCAAAACCACCTCTTGGTACCAGGAAGGACCTGAAAAGGCAGCAGGCCCTGCTGCAAAGGGCAGCACAACCAGGGCAGAGCACTGGGGAGAAGCCAGAAGCTTCCTCACCCTTAAGAGACCCTGCCCTGGGCACCCAAGTGACACACAGGGGGCAGTTGGTGACACAAGCATGTAAATTAAACATCCTTTGCCCCCCATCTCCCCAGCACAATGTCCTCTGGCTGCTTCCCACCACAGATTCCTGGGGGCAAAGAGCACCCAGCACCCCAATGGTTCCAAGCTCAGGGAAAGGTGTCTGCCTGGACATGTTGGGTGTTATGGGATTTTTTCTCCTCTCCTAGAAAATCAAGACATGGAGGAAAAGAAAATAAATCCTCCAAACATACCAGAATCCTGGAGGGTCTGGTGTGATGTGACACTGGAGAAAGGAACACAGAATCAGTCTGGGAAGAGGCCATGGTGTGCTCAGGAGATGAACCTGCCCAGACCTCTGGGGAACTTTGTGCTCATCTGGGATCCTCAGTGCTAAACTGGGATCCTCAGCATTAACCTATGGTTCCCAGCACTAATCCACAGCCCCAGTGAAACTCTGGGGTTTCGAAGGCAAAACTGGGGTCATCAGTGCTAATTTGAGGCCTTCAGCACTTATCTGGGAGTCCCAACACAATCTGGGGTTTCCAGCACAATCCACGGTCCCCAGATCCTAGTACAGGACTCCCAGGCTCCCTGCCCAGTGGGGACTGCAGGCAGACATGACCTGAGGCTCTCAGGTTCCTCCCAGGTCTTGGGCCTAAATATCCAGTTTTTTTTAAAGCAACTTATTTCACATTGGTTTAAATTAGAGATTCTCCATTCCTGGTGTGTTACTGAAACTAAATAAAAGGCTGAAAAAGCCCATCACAGCTCACCTCTGCACAGAGGAGTGACACTCACTAAAAATGGTAATGTTCAATAATGATATTTGAATATATGAATTATTCACATGCTGCACCAGGAACCTGACCACCAATTAATTCCTTTGTACAGCACAGGAGGCCATGGATGAGCCTAGGGAGAGGACTGACTGCTGTAAAGGAAATCTCTTCCTCTGACCAAGCTCCATCCAGGGTGCCAAGAGCCTGTGCCAGAGAAGAGGAATCACAGCCCCAAGATCCCATTCCCCTAGCCCCATGTTTGTCCCAGGTTATAAACCTGCAGCCCTGTAGCCCCAGCAGGTTCTTGAACCCCTTGAGACGTGCTTAGCACAGGGGGCAGCTGGGCCCAGGCAGTGTGCCCAGGGTGCTGGCTCTTGCCTGGGTGGCAAAGGTGGGCTTCCCCCACCACAATGGCTCAGCCACTTGGAAAAGCTCCAGGTACAGCAGAAGGTCCCTGGTCCAGCACCAAGCACCAGCACCATCCCTAAGCCACCTCCAGAGCATCCTCAGTGCCTGCAGGCACAGTGCCATCCCAGGGACACAACAGCTCAGTTCCCCCTCCTACCTCTCAGCTGGTTTTGGGGACTCAGTCTCTGGGGCTGCCTCTTGCATTGGAACTTCCTCCTCTGCCTGCTGGGCCTGGAGGGCCTCAGGGGCTTCCTGGGGGGCAGAGGTGTCCTTCTCCTCCTTCCTCTCCTCTTTCCTCTCCTCTTTCCTCTCTTCCTTCCTTTCCTGCTGTTGAGGCTTCTGCTGGGGAACCAGCTGGGGTTGCTGCTGCTGCTGTTGCTGTTGCTGTTGCTTTGGGACCTGTTGCTGCTGCTGCTGCTGCGGCAGGGGTTTCTGTGGTGGGGGGTATGTTTCGTGCTCAGGGGATTCATAGGTGTCCTGCTCCCGCAGGTCCTCCTCCTCCTCCTCTTCCAACTCCTCTTCCTTGAGGTAGCCTTCCTCAGTCTCACTGTAGTCCTCAATGAACTCTTCCTCCTCCTCCTCCAGGTAGAGATCATCATCATCCTCCTCCTCCCAGCGCGGCGAGTCCTTGCGGTAGCTGACGGAGCTGTGGCAGGAGTGGTAGGAGTCCCCGTCCCTCTCGTCCAGCTCTGAGTCCCTCAGGCTCTCGTTCTCGAAGTCCTCGCTCAGCTGGGAGCTGCCCTGGCTCAGCTCGGCCGAGGAGGCGTAGCGGCTGCTCCCTGTGGGGCTGAGGGGTGAGGAGACACAAGGACAGGGCTCCCGTGGGTCCGTGTCACCCAGGCAGAGCCCCGGGGCCCTGCACCAGGGGCGGGAGGATGAGCAGCTCCCATCGGGAGCACTGGGCTCCTCATCCTGGGAGCTGAAGGCACAGAACCAGGGAAGTCTGTTGGCTGGAGCCAGCCCCCAAAGCAGGGGCACTCTGAACTCCCTGACGGTGCTGAGAGTGAGGATGGAGGTGACAGGGTCTGTCCCCTATGCTCACCCCAGCCAGGGGTGGGGGGCAGCAGCACCCCCAGCCAGATCCTGCCTCCTGCTGCTGCCAGTCACCCTGTCCTGCCCCTGAGACACAGATCTGTCACCTAACCTCTACCCTGATGCCCCAGTGCTCCCTGCAGCCCTCCCAGGCACCCCCACCCCAGGACACCCCCTCAGCCCCCTCACTCCTAGCATCATCCCTGCTCAGGTTTCCCCTCTCTGCTCTTGCTGTCAGGCCAGACTCCTTCCCCCACCCCATCTGCCCCTGCCGGCCCTTCCAGCTCCCTCTTCTCACAGCCGCCTGCACTGGGAGGCCCACGGGGATGGGGGCCCATGAACAGGGCCACTCCGTGACTCCGTGGGGACAGGCTGACAGAAGCAGACATGCAGACAGGACAGGGACATGCCAAGGAAGAGGCCGACACCACGTCTCCAGCACTGGCAGCCAGGGCTCAGGGGATGTGTGAGGGGACAAAGATGAGGGGCTGGGCTGGGCAAAGCCCAGAGTGGCTGAGCCAGGCTGTGCGAAGCCACGGGACATCACAGGGAAGAGAGTGCTGGGGGATGGCTCAGGCTGGTCCCAGCAGGGAGGGGTACTGGCATCATCCAGGTACCTTGGGAAGGAGCACTTGGGGCACAGGGATGCAGGAGAAACAGCTGACACCTGGAAACCCCACACCTCCCCACCCTGATCCTGGCCTGAGCTGAGAGAGGTGCTCTTGGCACATCGCAGGATCCCGAGTCACTGCATGAAGCTTTTGCCCATACAGGCACACCCTGACAGGTGATCAGGAACAGGGGGTGGCATTTGAGCCCCCAAGGGCCCAGTCCCAAACCCGATGGCATGACAAAGAACAGGCAGCAGTGCTGCCAGATGGCCGCAGTGGAAGCAAGCAGGACCAGGATGCTGGGATGTCACCCCATGAACTGGGGTGCAGCAGCAAGAGGGGCTGGGGGGACACCTGGAGCATCCCAATGCTGTCCCTGTAAAAGGCCAATCTGGGGCTGGGCGGGTGGCACAAGGCCGCCCTTGCCAGGACTGGTGTTGGCCTCACCACGGCTGCAAGGACCGACCACAGCACTCTGCGACGGCACAGGCACACGGCACAGGGAGTGACCCACCTATCCGATAGGTCTAGGGACCGCCTGCTCTCAAGGGAAGGCTGGCGGCTGGTCCGCCTGCTCGACTCAGAACCGGACTCAGCGTCGCTGCGTCCGTTTGCGGCAGAGTCTACGCTACCATAGCGTCTGCCAGGGGAGGAGAGGAACATGGTAAGCGAGGTCCCACCACCACCCGCCACCCCCTGCTGCCGTGGGGACACTGGCAGGGAGGCTCTGTCCGCCTGGATAGGGCTGGCATTTTGGCCGGGCTCTGCCACATCTGTGTCCCCAGCCAGCCCACACTCCACTGCCCAGCTCCCAGCAGGGACAGCCAGGGGTGGGGGGCCCCAAACCCAGTGAGGACAGAGGAGGGCAGTGACCCAAAAGAGTTTGAAAACTTCCCAGTGAGAAGGAAAGGCTTGGATGGGACCAGCACCACCCCACTCTTCCTCACCTCAGCATCCTTCCCTCTGTCACCCACCGCACTGGGAGCGCCATCCCTGGCGTCACCCTGGGCACCTGCTGGCCTCTGCCACCTGCAGGGGAGGTTGAGAGAGCTGCTCACAGGGTGAGCTGGCTGCGGCCACACTACCTGATGGGAGCCTGGTCCGAGTAGTCCATCTCATAGCTCTGCATGGAGTCAGTGTAGGAGTCACGGGAGCTCTGCTGCTGATGCCTCATGGGGTACTGGTGCACGGAGGCATTGGGCTGGGATGTGGTGTAGTAGGGTGGAGGGATGCTGTTGCTGGTCTCACTGCGGTAGTCACTGTCCCGGTCATCCACAGTGCTGTCAGGGTCATCGTCTGCAAGGGGCCACGGTGAGTGGGGTAGGGGATGGCCCAAATCTGCTCCTCACCCTGCACAGACCTTTTAGTGCCACCACTGTGTCCCCACTGCTGTGGGACTGTGCTGGGGAGGTGGGCCCAGGGCAGGATGAGGATCGAGCTGATGTTATCAGCACAGGAAGGGTTTGGGGGGATGAGGGAAAGATGGAGGGGGAATTAGGGACAAACAGAAGGGGGAAGAGGACAGGGGCAGCGACCCTCCCTCTGTCCCACCAATGTCCCAGCACAGAGGCAAAGCCCAAGCTGCTCATTGCCACTGGGAGACCCCAAGGGCACAGAGGCCCATGGCGCCATGTCCCAGCCAGCCCATGGGGACAGCCCTGCCCGTGACAGGGCACTTGGTGATACTGTCCTCACCCAGAATAGAATCATGGCACAAGGCCACTGCCTACACCCAAGCTCCAGATCCTCTGAGCCCAGGCCAGGCAAAGAGGGATGTGCTTGGGACCCCCAGGCTGGGAAGAGAGGAGTGGGCAGGATACTTACTCTGCTGTTCTCCCCAGCCAAAATAATTCCAGTTGCCTACAAAGAAAGGGGCAGAGACAATAAAGATGGAGGCTGGGGCTGGGGACACTGCCCTGGGGACAGCATCCAGGATGGGGCACACTGGCACTGGACACTGCCTGGGCCTGAACATGATAACACCAAGCTGGACTGGAGACAGTGCTTGGGGGTAGGCATGCTGTAAGTGACCCAGGCTGGGGACAATGCTGTGGCCAGGCATGGTGGCACTGACAGAGGACAGGACCTGGGGTTGGGCACAGGGGCACTGAACAATGCATGTCCCAGGGGTGGTTACAGAAGGGGGAACTGAGGCATCTGTTGGGACAAACTGAGCTGTCACCCCAAATGCCTCTGCAGGGCCCCCATCCAGCAGCCCAGAACACCAGCCTGCTGCCCCTTGCCCCACAGGAACTGCCCTCATCAGCCCCATTGCTCCCATGCAATGGTTCTCCACCCACAGGAAGGCTCACCCACTGTGGAGGTGGGAGACAGCAAAGAAACGCCAGCAAACGCAGGAAGGACAACAGGAATGAGGATGGGGACTGGGTACGGGGTGAGGTTGAGCCCAGCTTGGGTTGGGGCCCAATACCCCAAAGTAGATGTGGAGCCCACTCCTTAAAATTCCTCATTGTGGGAGTGGGGAGAAAGGAGGGTGTGGGGGTTCCACAGCAGAGCAGGGACGGGATAGCACTTACAGCACTGCGAGCCATGCACAGGCAGAGGCTTTTCCTGCTCCTCCTGGAAGGCATACTGGGGAGAGAGGGGCTGGTGAGGGCACCTGCTGGCAGCACTGCCCCTGCCCCCTCACCCCAGGCCTGGCTGCACTCACATCATCCTGGTCCCGCATTGCGTTGAGCTGCTCCAGTTTCTTGGCCCAGTACCTGGCCTCCTCCTCAGGGATATCTGCGAGGGCAAAGACCCCAGTTGCTGCACAGACCTTCCCCAAAACAACCCCCAAGCTTTTGAGGCTACAGGATCAGACCCTCAGCCCAGCTCCAAGGCTCATGAGGGCAAGGAAAGACACAACCTAGGCCTGGGGGCCAGGGATGGGACACCCACCCAGTGGCAGCTCAAAGCGGGTGTCAAGGAGGATGCGGTGGAAAGTCGGATCCTTGGTGCCTGAGATCTCGTTGTCCGTCATGATGACCTGGGAGTCGAGTGTGAGCCATTCCCCAGGGCCCTCCTGTCAGGTAGAAATGGGGTGAGGAGAGCTCCCAGATCCCCCTTTCGAGGCCCCACAACCCCAGCACTCCGGCTTTGGCCCCAGGCAGGATGGGGAAGGCTCTGCCTGGCCCAAAGCATGTCCCTTGTGGCTCAGCACAGAGAAGCCTGTGCCTGCCTTCCTACCTCATTGGACTGCCTGATGGTCCGGAGGGGGATCCACACCGTGCCCACCATGGTGTCCCAGATAAGCCCCTTGTTCCACACCTCCACAGTCAAGCCCAAGTCCAGCCGATTGATCTCACTGGGGACAGGAAAGGTATCAGGTTACCTCCCATTAGGTTAACCCCCCTCAGATCTCAGCAGCCTCCTGGGACCGCCCTAGCTTCTACCTGTCCCCTCCAGCCCAGGACTCAGGTAAGCCCCCAGATCTGGGGTCAGGGCAGTGGGGAACTCCCTGTGTTATTTATGGGGGTGAGGGGGAGCAGCAGGGATGGGGGAGCTCAGGGGACCCCCTGGACACTCACAACATGAAGTCCTGCTCCCAGGAGGGCAGGTTGCCCCGCACTGCTATGGTCGTGCTCTTGACATTTTGCACCTTCAGGGTCACGTAAGTGTTAAACTTCTCTGTGGGAACAAGCAGAGGGGTGAAGTGACCCCCAGTGTGTCCTCACTCCCCAACACCACCCACTGCCACTCCTCAGCACCCCAGTCCCAGGAGGGATCCAACATCTGCCAGGACTGGTAGGATGTGAGCCCCCTGCTCCATCCAGGGCACCCACATTTGTGTGTGTGCGTGTTCCCAGCTTGTCAAACGATGCCTCCAGAGCTAAGGGTCCCCTCAAGCCCCTTCCCCCTCCTCTGACCCTGCCACATCCAACCACCTCAAGAGCCCCCCACCCTGTCCCTTCAGGTGGGCAGGCAAGTGGAGTCTTACTTACCTTGGGGCCCATCATACTTGGCCTTTTTAACTGTGGAGACAAAGGGAGGGAAGAAAATCAGGCTGAGACCCTGATTTTCAAGGGAAAAGTTGGGGATCCCCACCAGGGTGTCAGAGGAGTGGGAGGACCCTAGTTTTGGTTGCCCACCACACACCCCCAGCTGTCAGGCTGGAAAAGTGCTGGGATCCTCCATGACAAGTGAGAGTGAGGGATCAGATATGAGCTAGAGGTGGACATCAGAGGGGAGAAAAGGCTAAAAACCTGCTACTCTGGCACAGCCTGCAATCCCAAATGACCAGCCTTCCTCTGTTAAGGGGGTGTTGACCCCTACCCCACACTTTTGATTTGGGATTTACTTGGAGAAACAGATGATGTCACCATCCACATCCAGAGGAAAACCTGTGGTCTGGGGTTCCCTGTTCCCCCACTCACATCCCAGCTGGGTAGCACCAGCCCAGCAGGACCAGGGTTAAGGCTCATCCAAACCACTGACCCAGATTTCCCACAGGAAACCTGGTGGGTCAGGGGTTTGTAACCCTCCCTGCCCAAAAAGAGCCCTAGAGATGGAGGAGGAGATGCCCCCCCCAAATCCTATACAGCCCCAGAACATCCCCATTGCATCCCAGCCCGGTCTCCCCCATGGGGGCACGGTGGGGCTGGTTTCCATTCTGCCCATTGGGGGTGCAGGAGGCCCTCTGATCCCGATCCTGCTCAGCATCACGGGACCCCCCCCAAATTCTGGCTGACACCCCCAGATTTACCCAGTTGGGGGGGGGTCGGTCCCCAGCTTTTGGCTGCAGTGGGGGAGCTGAGCACAGCCAGGTACCGCTGCTGCCAATGCCGGGGGGCGTCGGGGCCGAGGGGCGTCCTCGGGGCTGCCAGGAGGGGACCAGGCGGGGAGGGAATGACACAGCACCCGGAGAACGCTTAAATGACGCGGGTGCCAGCGGGTGCAGGACCAACGTGACCGAGGAAGGATGAAAATAGCCGTGGCGACATCAAAGGTAATTTGATTTCGGAGACGTGCCACTCGCCAGCCGCTTGTCACCCGCCACCAGCGCTGGAGGGGACGTGGGGCTGCCGCCGGCGCCACGTGCCTGGCAGGGCTGGGAGGAGCCCACGTGGCACCAGAAGCCTCGGGGAAACTGAGGCAGGGGAAAACATCGCCTCGGAAAACAACTGGGGACCCTTGGACTCGGCTACCTACCCCGTGCCACCGAAAGGGTGACACGCTGGGCAGCTTTTTGCCCGAAGGAAGGTCACCAGCTACGCCACTGACAGCCATGTTCCAGGGAATCACAGGGCTCCAGGAGCTGCAGCTTCACTCAGAGATGGGGAATTCACACACTGTGGGGAGTTGGCACAAGGCTCCGGGAGCCCAAAGATCCTCGAGTGACACCAGGCTGGAAGCCTGGGGGCTGTCTGGGGATGGCTGGCACCACTGTGTGTAATAGTTATGTAAATTAAATATAATGTATTTACACATATTATAGATATTATAAATTTATATTATTCTATTCTAATAGAGCGTTTGGAGCCAGAAACTGCCTGTGGCTGACAGGGATCCCCCTTCCCCCGGGCCCAGGGGCACCCACTACTCTTCACCAACTGCTGCTTCCAAAAAGGAACGGGAGAGCAGAGGAAGGAAAAGTTCCAAAAATACCCGAGCTGACAGGAACAAACAATTACCCAGGGAACACGTGGTTTTCCTGGCTGTCATCTCCTGCCAGGGAGAAGTCCTGCTGTCACCATCTGCAGGATGTGCTGCCCTCCCACCCATCAAAGTGTCCCCAAAGCTGGTACAGGGGTAGCAAGTCCTGGGGTGCCATCCTGGGGCTAAATTCAACCTGAGTCCCCAGGCAAGGAGCTGAGGACAATATGACACTCGTGTGACATCAACAAGCCGGGATCTTCCCAGGCTGGGGAGATCTGGCTCCTCTCAGGGGATGTTGACTAGTTGGGGAAATTGAGGCAGGAGGCAGCTGGCAGAGATTGGACTGGGAATGGCATGAAAATGAAAACTGGGCTGGGCTGTTGGCATGCCACAACAGGCCTGTCTGTCTGTCCACTCCTCTGCCTGTCCACACATCCTTCTGTACATCCATCCTGCTGTCCATCCATCTACCTGTCTCTCCACCCACCCATCCACCCATCTGTCATCTGTCTTGCTGTCCATCCACCCACCCACTCCTCTGTCCATTTGCCTGTCTCTCCATTCATCCATCCTTCTATCCATCCATTTGCCTGTCTGTCCACCCACTTACCCCACTACCCACCATATGTCCATCCTGAGTGTCCACCCCTCTGTCCATCCATTTACCTGTCTCTCCATCCACTCCCATATCTCCTCATCCCCCCAGGCCTCTGCCCTCGGCACTATCTGCCCACTTACCAGTTTCTCCATACACCCATCCCAATGTCCATTCCCCCATACATCTGCCCACCCTTCTGTCCTTCATCCAAACCCTCTGTCCAACCCTCCATCCACCCTTCCATCTGTCCATCCATCTATCCACCCACCCCTGTCTGTCCTTCCATCCACCCCTCTGTCTGTCCTCTCCCTCCGTCCCTCCACCCCTCTGTCAGTCCATCCACCCACCCCTCAGCCTCCGTGATCACGTCTCCCATCCCCTTCACCCATCTGTCCCTCCGTCTCTCCATCTGTCTCTCCGGATGCCCGTCCGCCCGCCCGTCCATCTGTCCGTCTGCCTCCCGCCGCTCCAGACACCCCCTCCTGTCCCCACTCACCCCACACTCCCAGGTCACTCCAGTGCCTGTCACCCAGGGACACCCCGTGGCACAAAGCCCCCGGGGGCTGCATGTGGCCGTAGCCCCCCAGGAGGGGCAGGGGAAGCCTGGGGGAGGCTCTGGGGTGGTGCCCCCGCCCCCGAGACCCCCAGAATAGCATGAGAAGTGTGACCAGCGAGTGGTGACGGGGCACTGGGGGAAGCCCAAACCCACTCGGAGCTGTTTCTCAGCAGCCACCCCCAGCACTACCGAGGGTGTCACCACATGTGACAGTCCTTTAAGTGGGTGTAAAGAGAGGCCCCTCTGCCAGAGGAAAGTACCCGAAATCTGGGGTTGGCTGGGAGGGCACACTGGGGCACGCCAGCTGTGGCACTGCCACAAGAGAGGGGGAGTGACAGCACCTAAAGGACAAGGGCATGTCAGGAGGCGGGGAGTGGAAGGGGACACAGCTCCCATCCTGATGAACTCAGGCAGCACTGGGAGAGGCCCCATTTTTCTCCAGATTTCACCTGGAGTGGGGGAATCCCAGACACTCTGTGTTCCACCTTGTCCCAGCTGTCAAATCTGCCTCCTCCATCCTATGACCCCAGGACACACCAGTGCTCCCCAGTTTCCATCAGGATGTCATAGGGCCTTGAGAAGGGGGTAAAGGGACCCCCTCCCGATTTCTGTCCCCTCCTTAATGAGCATTCAATCCAGACTGACCAGCAAGGCTGAGGCCAAGCCTGCAGGACTCATCTGTGCACTGAGTTGGGCAAGGCTCAGTGCACTGGGTGCAGGGATCCCCTACCTGTGCACTCCGCCCAGTTCATCCCAGTATGGGGTGACCTGCACCAGATCCCCTAATTGGGCACACACCAGCACCAGACCCCCAGACTCTTACCCTGACCCCCCAGCTGCCCTGACTCACCAGCATCACCATACCCGGGTGGGGCAACACCTGCAGGGGGCTGCAGGAGGTGAGGCTGAGGCTCAGACTGTAACTTGAGGGGGGTATTTAGGGGTTCATGGAGGGAAGCAGGGAGAGTGTGGGATTTGGGGTGCATGGGGGTCTGTTTGGGGGAGTACGAATGTAGAGATACATAGATGGGGCTGGATGATGTTTGGGAGTGGAGGGATTTTAGGGGTCAGGGGTGCTTGAGGGTGTAATTGGGGGGTGGGGGATAGCTGTGGGGTGTTGGGAGCACATATGAGGGCTTTCTGATGAGGAGGTGTTTGGGAATGCAGAGGGCTGTGTCTGCAGGATTGGAGTGCCTGAGGATAGGCGTGAGGGGTGGGGTCCCGGGGGGTTGGGTAGGGGG
>VWYI01033975.1:0-30465 GCA_013399455.1 Anthoscopus minutus
AATAGATAAATAGATAAAATTTATATTATATAGGAAATAATGTAGTATTAATAAGTAAATAAATATTTATTTCTAACACAAACCAGACTTAATAAGCATTCTAAAGAATATGATAGCAATGGCAAGCTGTGATAACCCCGTTGTGAGAGATGAAGGGTGCCCTCCACTCCATCTTTATTCAAAGAGCTGACCCAGGAAAGGTCCCAGGCTGGCTGGAGGTGAAATGAAAAATAAAATCAGGATACAAAGAGCAAATTCCTGCTTGCTGAATAGCAATCTGCCCTCTGTGCTGTGCCTGTGTGGCCATGGAGTTCAGGTGTCTGAGGATGTTCAGCCCTTGAAAATCCTTTTGTCCTTGCAGGGTTTGAACACTGAGTTTCCCCAGAGAGCAGTTCTAGACCACTGAAATTTTTGAGATATTTACTCAGCGGCTGTAATTAAGTTAAAATAAATGAATGGAAATAAACCTAATCTTTTTCAACCCTGACACAGAAGGTCTGGGTGTTCAAATATGCACAGTTCCAGCATTACATGCTCTTGCCATGTTTATTCTGTAGCAAATAACAGTTAAATAAATACAATTCCTTCACCCACCACCAAGAAATCCATGTTTAAAAGCTCCAGCAAGGCCAGCTACCCTCCTGCTGTCTCCATCTCGTCAGTTAACTGGGAATTATTTCATGTTGGTTTTGTTCAGCATCCTGGTGATCATGCAGGTCCTCCCAGAACAGCCTGAAAATCTTTTCCTGGCAGAAATGAAGGGGCTTTACTGGAATGTCTGATTTTCCAAATCATTTTAGGCTGACTGTCACCACCTGAGCCACTTCACTACAACATCAAGGGAAATAAACACAAAGCTTTTCCCTTTGCTCTTCTCTCCAGGTTTCAGGCACAAGAGTGGAAGCAGGAGGAGTAAATGATGATGTTGGTTGATATATATATATATAGGATAAAATTAATTCATTTAATGTAGAGGAGGAAAACACTTAAGATAATGGCAGAGGAAAAGTGCAAGCTTCGTAAGTGGTTTGGAATATCTTAGAAATAGAAGTATCTACTACTGTTTGTTTTCTTTCTTTTTCTTTTGAGAAATAATCTCAACCTCCTGAATGACAGATATAAAATGTCAAAATCTGATACTTCACTGGAGGAGGATGGTGAAGGATAGCAAAGCCAAAGCAGTAACAGAAAAGAAGAGAAAGATGTGGATTTTCTTTCCTATCATCTGACAACTTCTGTTTTACTGTCATTCTACATATGTCTCCTAATGAAACCAAGCACTTTTCTTTACAAAAGCTGCCATCATTCAGTGTTGGGAAAATGGAAATTTACAGTTTTACATCACTCAATGAGAAAGAGAACACAGAAAGGGATTTTTGCAGTCACCTGCTTTCTCTAAGGAGACAATTTATTTGTCATCTTATAACGACAAGCTCACGTTCATCTCTTTCTGACCCTTTTTTCTCTCTCTCTTTTCTGTCCTTCCCTCTCTCTCCCACTCTCTTTCTGTAACTTCTCCCTTCCTTTTGTAAAGCTTTCCACATCTAATCCAATTCCCTTGCAGTCTGTCCTCTCCATGCCCCAGTTTTCCTTGGGGAATGTTTGAAAGTGTTGGGTTGCACATTCCCCTTTGGTGGCTTGCCCAAAATATATCTGTGCTCTGCCCCTCGGGGACAGTTCTGTGCCAGACACCCTCCATGCATGGCAAAAGTTTGCCTTTGACAGCAATACATATCCTGACCTTCAATTAAGCTGCAGGTTAAGACAATACTGGAAAA
Organism: Anthoscopus minutus; assembly: GCA_013399455.1. Classification (NCBI taxonomy): domain Eukaryota; kingdom Metazoa; phylum Chordata; class Aves; order Passeriformes; family Paridae; genus Anthoscopus; species Anthoscopus minutus. The sequence continues at coordinate 1,779 of VWYI01033975.1, forward strand.
TCAATAGCTCATTTTCTGTCTTTTGTGCTCAGATTTTGATGTTTGCTAAGATAAAGGATGACAAGGCTGAAGGCAGGAATCTTTGCAGAACATCCATGGATGCTGCCAGAGGCCCAGGGGCCAGGTATGGCCTAATCCTTGCAAAGCTCCCAAACACCAATAAGTCAATAGGTATCAGCTCCAGCTCTGCACAGCTTCCCCTGCCCCAGGATTCTCAGCAGGCAGCTTTTTCTCTTCTCCTCCAGCCTCCTGACCCAGGGCTTCCCTGGAAGGGTCACGAGAAATCCAAATTTCTCCGTGGTTACAGGAGGAGAATCTGCAGCTTGAAGGCTTAAATCTCATTTTTAGCTAAAAGCCATTTTTATTATGAATTATTTTTGGATGTTTATGTGTGAGGAGGATAAGTTTTGTTTACCAATGCATTTAAAATCCACCCCAATAGTCACTTCCTTTTCTCAGCTCTTTCAGTGTCTAAATGGACTCCCAGAATGGAGAGGGGACATTGAACTCCACTTTTTGGAGCAGACTTGGCTGAAAGGTAACTTTAACCTCCAATTTATATTTGTGTAATTGCACACACAACAGCAATTTATTAATAAACCTGTCAGGTCAAAGTGAATGGTTCAAGGCAGCTCTTCTTTATGGCAAAGACAAAGAATCAGACAAAAGAGAGATAATGTTGAATATGGCAGAAGAAAATGTATCTTAATTTCTATGCTCTATGTTTTGATGAATTTTGAAATATCAAGGCCTTAGTTTCAATTCAAATACTTTTTTTTTCTAAAGCAAAAATATGATCAATTTATATGCACAAGAAGTACTGTTTAACCACTCTGAGTAACTATTAAAAATTATTATAATGGTGCCAAGGGATGAACATGACCCCAGTGTGAACATTTTTAGTCCTGGAACTTCTCCCTGTGTGTCAGGGTAAGATTGTCTGCCAGGAAGAGAAGAAGGGGGAGAGAGTCAAGAAGGAAAAAATGCAAATTGGAGGGACAAAATAACAGGGTAGAAAAGCTGATTGTCTGTGTTCCCCCAACTCCCATTCCCCATCTACTGCTGTAATGACAAAGGGTTTGCCCTGAAATGCAGCTGGAAGTTCCCTGGATTTATCACAGGCATTCCTGTGGGCAAACACAGCCTGAGCAAGACAGATTTCAATCATAAGAAAATTAGTACCTGCAAAATGTCAAACTGAAAATTGCTCCTTCTCCTAAATGTATCTGGGTTTTGATCTGAAATAGAACATTGCTTGTTCTTCAACTTTCACCGTTTGGTAACTCTTAATAAATCGTGTTCAGGTACAAAAATCAGATGTAAAATTTGAACTCGGGGGAAGGATTTGATGAGCCACTCCTTGGCTTTGCACTGATGAGTGTGCTAGGCCTGTAAATTAAATATTTGTTACATAAATATAGATAATAATTTATTAAATAAATAGAAAGAATTAGTTAAATAAATAAATAGAGCAGCTGGATGGGGTGGTGTCAGCTGAGTCTGACTGGCAGCCTCCAGTACTTGACTGAGGATGTGATAATTGTGACACCCCAGAGCAGCAAAGTGTAAAAGTCACCAAACCTATCCTGTCCCTTCAAGCTCCTGGAGGGAGCATTCCCAGGAGGCTGCCTGCCTGCTCAGAGGGAGTGCAGGGAGACCTGGAATAGTTTTGTGTTAAGAGAGAAATGGGACAGTTTTGTGTGAGACAAGTGAAATGCAGCCACGTTCCACGTGGATCTGAAGGAGAAATCTTCCTCTCATTCTGTGTCTTGTGCTGGCTCTCAGAGCACCTTTTATTTCCTTTCACACTTTTACAGGTCAGCATCTCTCCTTTCTTCAGGGCTGAGTTTTTGGATTCATCCTTTTTGGGTTTTTTTTTTTGGTTTGGCTTTTTTTGGTTGGTTTTTTGCGCGTGTGGGTTTTGTTGTTGTGTTTTTAGTTTGTTTGTTTTGGCATTTTTTGGGGGATTTTTTGGTGAGCTCTGCACATAACCCTCAAGAAAAGGATAAAAAGGGTCCAATTTTCCCCAGAGGAGGTTTCTGCCTCCCCAGTCATGCTGCTTGCCCTTGCAGAGCAGCACAGCAGTGCTGCAGGCTCTGGCCAGGTTACCCTCACCTTCTCCCTGGCTCAGGAAATTCCAGCTCCCAGGCTCTCCCTGCCCTTTCCTTCCATGCAGATTTTCAAGAGAGAGAGGAGCCAGGCTCTTCCCTGAGCTTTTCCAGCCTTTGATTTCAGTGTTAAAGCAGCACCGTGCCCTCGTAAATGAGCAATGAGCATTCGTATCTTTAATATTTGGTGTGATGATTCCATTCCAAACAGAAAATCCAAGTTCATTTTTTCCATGACTATTTTATTACCTTTTTACAAGGTAAAAATAAACTCATCTTTTCCACTGATCAGGGAAAAGCAAGGAAGCAGAACTTAATATGTTGTTTTCTTCCTCTCCTACAAATCATGAAGTGATAAGTAAAACAAAAGCATCTTCATGTGGGAACACAAAAACTGAATAAACCTTGTTTTCAGCTCTTGAGCTCAATTTTTTTATTTTTACTTTGCACATTTTCTGACAATATCCACAGCTGCTAAAACCCAAATATATTTCTGTAGTGAAGATATAAGTAAGGACCTGTTCCCAATGTCATTTAGTAACTCAGAAAATAATAATAAAGTCCTAGAAGGACAAGTAGTGAGGCTTTATTTCTTTCTCAGCTCGATGTGATTTTATGAGAGGGTCTTCAAAATGTGATTACAGCATTGCAGGGTGAATTTTGTATAAAACTATCACTGCTTCCCTTAGAAAATGATTGCATAGATTAATGCTTTAATTCATCCTTTATATTGAAAGTAGATGAGCAACACAACTGGAATGTCTACTTGAAATTGGAGAAAAATGTACATAAATGTGAATGAGAAATTTAATGACCCAGAGAAGAAGTGATTCACTCAATAAATCAAATAAGGCTGTATTTTCCATAACTATCACCTGTTATTTCACTCTTCTGGAGGGGAAGGATTAATCTGGTCTATGGAAGGAAAGGAAGGATGGAGTGTGTGCAAAACAGCACTGGATTTATATTGTTCCCATGAAAAAGTAAACAGGAAAAACCCCTGTTCAACAGATTTCTAAAAAGAATGATTCTACTAGAATTATAGCTGACTTTTGATGAAGCTAAGTAGTTGATATATTCACTATAAAATCTTAACCCTTTTTTTTAGCTGTTTTTATGAGCAGAATTTAAATTTTTGTAACAGATATGAATGGTTTAAATAACCAAGTTTTTTGAAATAATTTTGAATTGCAGAGTTCACGAGTAGCGAGGTAGGTATTGACTGCTGGAGGTTGGGATTTTGTGGTAAATCAGATAAGTCCCACAGCAGTAAAGCCCTTCCAGCACAAACACTTTTGTGTGTGGATTTTACTTTCCTTTTGCAAATACTGGTGCACAGTGCTTTGAAATTAACTTTGAACAAATGTGCATGGCAATAAGTCACTCAAATGTTCATGAAAATCAAACACCCCAAAGGATCTGAGCATGGCCTCAAAGAAGTGATTTAATAAAATCAGCTGAATATTCAGATAGACTCTTTTCCCCAAGAAAATGGTTATGCCTTGGCCAGAACCTTAATACTGACAATTTTGATAAGTACCTCTGGAAGTCTAAAGCGATGTCTTTGCCTGGGGGCACTCATGAATTCAATCATAGCCAGCTTTTGGGAAGATTGATTTAAAATCAAAAAGGTGGTGGAGAACAGCATCATTTACAGGAAGTGAAAACATCTCAGACCCTCCGAGCTCGAGTGAACACAATTGCAAAGCCCTTGGAGTCCAGCAGGTCAGGAGCACATCTCCAGCCCATGGATGAGGCTGTGAGCGTTCCTTTGGTTCTGCTCATATCCCCTTGGAGCACCTTCCTTTGGCATAAAACCACCTGTGAGCTGCTGCTGCTCTTGTGGAATGCATTTGTCAAGTGGAATATTTCCAAATACATTTGTATTTGGGAGTGTGGCTGCCTCAGCTGAATTTGTGCTGCCGTGTCCCTGCGCCGACGCCTCTGCTGCAGCTGAGCTCTGCAATCCCAGCGTCTCAGCACCACTGACACCTCAGCTGAGAGGCCTCCCTCCCTCAAATCCTTCTCCCTAAGTTGAAATAAGAATATATATTTTATTCCTAATTTCTCTGCTATTTCTTTATATGTAAGGCTTTAAAAAAAAACCCCACCAGTTCTTGTGGAATGATGAGATTTGTGATGGTAAAATCTCAGAGTTAATTCTACAAAAGATATCGGTCCTTGACCAGTCCATGATCCCAAACCTAATTTAGACTTTAGCAATCAGAGTTTACACTAAATAGTATTCTGTAATGTGATCAAGTTGCAGCCAGCAATGACAAAAACATGAGATTTGCCAGGATTACTCTGGGTGTAAAAAATAATCCTTAAGCTGTGAGATGACAGAACATGGAGAGCTATTATTTATCCCACAAGTATGCAGTAGTTTTTATTTTAATTCATAGATGTCCAGCATTTACAAAATGGTTTATTTGAAACAAAAAAGTAAAGAAAGAAACCAGATAACTTCTAGATGCATGTTTGATCTTTAAATATAAGCATAGCCTTGCATTGTGGTTTAATGGGATTTCCAATTGCAGCTTGAAGGTGCTTTTCAAATCCCTGTATAATTAGGAAGTTCATATTTAGATAAACATGCATTACATCACCAACTTTGTATTTAAGGTCCAGATATTCAATTAGGGCTTTTTCACTGAAAGTAGCCATAAGAGATTTTAATTCTGCTGATAAAATATTTTATTAGAGTCTACTTTCAGTACCTAGAAGCTTCTTCCAAAACGTTGCCATGTTTTCTGGATGGAGCTGAAAGGAATGATAAAAATCTGGAAGTGTTTATTTATATATTTCCTCTGTCACCTTCCATTTGTCCCAGGCAGTTGTGTGGGAATGTGAGGACAAAGCTGTGACCCCTCTCTGCTGAACTTGGCAATTATTTTCAGTGCTTCTGTCAGTTTTTAAATAGAAATCTTGTAGAGAACTCCTGTTGTTCAGCCCATGTGCTACTGCTTTTAACAGTGCTCCGAAACAGCATTTGCACAGGTCAGTGACAAGAGGGTTAACATTTAATCAAAGACATTGTGCATCCAATTTGTGCAAAAAACTTTCCAGGTGACACTCAAGATCATGTCCTTTCACAGGAAAAAACTCCTCTCCAACGTTTGTTATGCAAACTCATGCTTCACATTTTCAGGAGTGACCAACCAATTTGTTCTGGTTCAGAAGGTTTTATCCATTTTTTAAATTCATCTGTTGCCATCTCAACTAAAACCAAATTAATCCCCTTTTTAAACAGCAGTTGTGGAGTTGTTGGTGTTTATAGATTACAATTCATAATCCTGTATTCGTCTGGGCTGGGTGATCATTTTAGGTCCCTTTCAGATGAAATAGATTCTTCTGTTCCACATGAATAGAGCACTGGAGATTTCTGTCCTGAGTCATGCAAACACATACTTGATGTAATTAAATAGCTTTAAAATATAATAAAAAGTCAGTGGCTGCAAATGTTGTACTCGCAATTTGGAGCATCGTGTGAGAAATGGGCTTTGAAATAATGCATCTCAGAGAAAATGGCAGATGTGTAAATCATCTTTGAACCAGCTCTGGTGGCTCTTTTATTTCATTTCTTAGCGCCTCATCCCTTTAGATTTGATGGTTTTAGTTTGGTTTCTTTTCTGAGGCATGTTAGCCAATCTGGTAACTCCTGCTATATTCTTTTTAAACTGTAGCACTGTGCTTCTGAGGATTCTGCCAAAACAGATTATGAGTTCAATTTTGATTGTCTAAGCTTTGTGATTTTTTTCTTTTTTTTTCTTTTAATGTCAACAATTGAAGTGTCAATAAGACCTGACAAATGATGGGGGCTCATTCACCCTTATGGCTAGAAATAGTTTTACTGCTGAGCTATTAATGAAGATCATCAAAGAGAGAGATGGAACAAGAGTAAGAACAATCTGTTTATCAGACAGAGACTCGTGGTGGAGGCATTAATAGTTATGGCTATGGAAAGACCTTTGGTTGGAGGAGAGTCTGAAAAGAATAGGACATAGAAAATTCAAGAGAAAGCTTAGGAAAAAACCAGCAGAAATGAACTGATCCTACCTGGATTTTACACTAAAAGTGTGTTTATGAATTAGTAGAATTTTATTCTTTAATTCCTACTTATGTGGCTGAAACTGTCCTAAATTCTCTTAAAAGAGCTAAGCTTTAGAGATCAGCCATGCGCTCAAATCTGCAAAGAAATAAAACTGCCCCTAGAAATGAAGTGTTCATCAGCTGTCCTGTACCATGGTTTTGTACATTTTCTGTTATGTTTGGATAGTAAATTTAGACTGTTTCTCTGGGGTGAAATAATAATTTTTCCTGACCTGTGCTGTATGAAAGAAACAGGGAGTGCCATAACTCTGCAGAGTAGATGGAAAAGCATCGAAGCACTTGTGATCACTAATCTGCTTTCAGCACTTGAAATCTGGTGGAATGACAGTTAAATGTGGTGCAGAGAGCCCTTCATGCCTGCAAGAAAATGAAAGTATCTTGGTGTCATTCTCATTGCATGCTGCGTTTACCAGGGGTTTTCCATCGCTGGAACTGGAATAAGGTGACCTTGATTTGTGAGGTTCTGGTGGTTCCTTTGACTGAATTCTGATGATCACAGCAAGGGGTGTTTGCCCACAGTGCAAAGAGCTGACCCAGAACACAGAAACATAAAGGTCCAAACTCACAGATAGGGAATCTGAATAATTTTCTCCTCTCTAAAAGGCTTCAGGGTGCTCTGTGCTGAGTTAAAGGCAAATGAGATTATTGGAATGATGTCCTCTATAAATAGCTGTAAAGAGACTGCCTGTACCTAACAAATGTAACATTTCAATGCAGTTGTATTTCACAGCTAGTTACTAAATTCCCTCATGCAAAATGCAAATTAATAAATGGGCCTAAATATCACACTGCACACGTCAGCAGAATTGTTCATGTGCCCTTTAAGCGTACTTTGGAGGTAAAAAATCTGAGTGTGAAAACTTCAGTCATCACAATCTGTAGGTTTAGAATAATACTGAGAGAGCTTTCTTGTCTTTTTGGTTATCATTACTGAACAAAACTGCTGCATATTGGAATTTTTTTCTAAAATTTAAAGGACAAAAAGAGGGGAAACCTTAAGACTGGCAATAAGAAACTTGTTGCTGACAAAAATATCAATATGATTTTAATTACGGGTACAAGATAATGATTAAATATAAGAATTGTTATAAATCCAGAGAAAAATTGCAGAAAAATGCCATGTCACTACTTTATGTCACATTACAGTATTTTCCTTAAATATACAGTAATGCTTCCCTTATGGGTGTTTTTGGAAATCAATGACTCCAGATGACAGAGCTGTCTGTTGAGACAACTAATCTGCTAATACAAAGTATCTATCACACATTTATGTCAGAACTGAATAGAGTTGAAAATATATAGATGAGATGTTTAAATGATTAGAGAACTTTCTACAATTAAACCAGAAATTCTTTTTTTTTTTTTGTATTCTCGGCAGAGGCAAATCACTGTTAATTATAAACTGTACTTGTTTCATTTGACATAAGCTGCTTTCAATCTGAGAACAATTATCATTATATGAAAAGGAATTTTACTGCTCCTTCCCAAATTACCATATTTTAAACCATTATTTTCTTAGAACTGCTTAGGCCCAGTGGATTATTCTTGTTGCCAGGATAACCTTCAAGCCCCCGATTCCCAAATTCATTGGATTATAGCCCATTATCTATCATCAACAGTTCTCAGACTGTCATGGATTCTTATCACAAAACTTTTAATTGAAAATATTCCAACAGGGATAAGATTTGGAGGCCACCTGTGGAACACCCAGTGAGGTGTTGAAAACATAATTTGGTTACTACAGAGGTAAACTAAGAATCTCACAAATAAGAAGCTGTTTGGCTAACCATGGGTTAGCTTGTAGCTTTGGGGTATTTCTGAAGTGATATGCTAAACTGACTCTCTAAAGCAATTAAATTCACTTCTGAAAAATATTAAGACTCACTCTCCAGCTGTCACGGCATAACCAGAAGGAAATGAGTACCAAGGGAAAACGAAACTCTTGCCTCTCCTGGGCTTCTCTTCAATTATACATTGGTATGTCACAGGCAAGACACTTATTGACATTTATGAAGTTTTATGCAAATTTTTCTGGTTGGGAGTCGGTTTTTTGTTTGGTTTTTTTTTTTTTTTTAAATAACACTTTGTAAAAGTTACAGTTTATTTGTGCAGTTGGGTTCCCAGCTCCGCCGTAAATCAGCGCCTGGTCTGCTCTCTTGCTTTGTGGGTGAATCTGTCAAGCTGCCTGGTGACAGCCAACATTTGGTTGAGTTCTTTGTTCTAAATTAGCATTTATTTCTTGTGTGAGGGAGTGACCAGGCAAGGTGACAGTGCCTGCAGGGAGGGGACGTGTGCCTGGGGCCTGGGGAGCTGTGGCAGGCAGGAGAGAGGGACAGGGTCAGGACAGCAGGCTGGACACTCCCAGGGGAGCTGTGCCTAAACCATGCAAGGAACGGATTTCCAGGCCTTGACAGCTTTCTGAATAACCTTCCTGGATCAGCAGGGATTATTAAGATTTTGCCACTCTTCAGAAAGGTGCACAATGGGCTGAAACTCACCTGGAGGCAGGGATTTATCTTGGCACTTGTTTTTCAGCTGGTTTTGGATCTTTGTCTGGGGTTACTTAGCTATTTCTTTTGTTCCCTACAAAAACAGACCTCAAATATTTTCAATTATTTTGTGATGGAAGCTGGTTTTTGGGTTAAACGTCTTTTGGTCTTTTTAAGAACAAAGCTGCTCTAGAAGAATGAGTAATTTGGAGTTAAGCTCCTGTGAGTTTTTCCTCTCAACAAATATCTGTTGACATGATTGATAGAAAAGCAAGGAAAACTAATTCAAAACTGATTTAAGAATTTGTGCTATAATATTTTATTAAGTCATTAATATATAAAAACATGTAAGGCTGAAAATTTTCAGTTATGTCTATTTTTCACACACATTTGGGAGTTTGGTTGGTTTGTCAGGCTTCTTTGCTTAACAGCAGCTATTACAGTAGTTCACTGAAAAGTGTAGTGGTGCTCCTATTTTAATTCTCTTTGCCTGGATCAATAGAAATAATCAGGTTTCAAAACTTCCAATCAGTGACACCCACACAGAAGTTTAGTTGATCTAGAATATCAGTATCACTTATTGTAAAATTGGGCTCAAAAGCTTAGATTTAGTAATTATCCACTTTATCTACCTGTAATTTGTTTGGTGGTTCTTATTCTCACTAAGTTAAATATTTCCCTTCAGTTTTCCTTTGCCTGCAGGTACTGCCATACAAGAGCATATTTACAGTAGAATAATAGTTTGTAAAGACTTTAGATACAGGTTATATGTAGTTGCACATTTTACAATGAGCTGCTTTTATATGAGACAATATAAACAAATTTTAATGTCCTTTTTTTTTTGTCTTCTCAGAGGTTAAAGTAGATTTTTAGCTTGGCCATGCTCTGTTCTCTCCACAGCTCTTTGGGTTGCCATTGGTCAAGAGCAAGATACTCCATCAGAGCTCTTTGTTACACCTGCTTTGCTCATTCTAATTTGTTTTGTTTTGTTGTGTTTGTAGCTAAACCTGGAGTGAAGAATGAGGAGCTCATGAAGCTCATTATGCTTCATTTGATTTGAAAATTAAATTTTGCAATTTGAGACTTGTAAACACTTTTGAGAAGCATTGCTTCCTGTAATGGAAAACAGCACATTCCTACAGTGTTGTTAGGAAATAAATTTGTATCATGAATCTTTAATAAGTCATTCAATATGTTGCACCCATGGGCTATTGATATACCAGGAACTGTACCTGTATTCTGGAAAAAAAAATGTGCAATCTGGAAATCTTTTTTTTCTTTCCAAGACATGTACCAATCTGAATCTTATTAAGCTGGTAATAAGCCACAGCTATTTCAGCCTTTTCTTCTTGCACTAAAGCTTCTCAAAGACAGAATGCTTTTTGTCATGTCTGCTTCCCAGCACTAAATCTTGGCACGTTTGTTCCAGCAGAACTGAAAAGAGAGCACAATTCTATTAAGCATCACACTTCCCAGTACATATTGCACATATTTTCAGCATCCTTTAGGGTTTTTGGTTGAGTCAGTTATTGAATCAGACTTTCAGGAGACCAGACAGTGGACAGGCTCCTGCCCTCACACCTTCCAGCTATACATAAAGTATTTATTAGAAGAAGGCTGAGGAGAGAAGAGCAGGTTCTTTTTCCAAAGGTCTTATGTAGAACTTAATACCTTATCTGTGGATAACAAGACAATTTGTGCATAAAAATACTTGTGCAGAGCCCCTTGAAAAGATGCTTGTTCCTTTGAAAAAACCTGTATTTTATGTGTGTTGACATGCACTCCCATTCAAGAATGCTTTTTAACAAAGGGAATCAATAGATATGAGAAAGTCTAAGTGAAGTATAATTGTTTCAATACTAAATATATTTNATTAGATGATTAAATTTCAGAAATTGCTTACCTGGAGTTAGAAAATAAACATCTCATGTTTAAATAGCCTCTGGCTAATTTTTTTAGAAATTTAGATTGTTTTTCTTACATTTCATTTCACTAAACCATTTCTGACTTTAATTTTTTTTTTCAATCGAAATGTAGAGATAGCTGCAATATTCTCCTTTGGTCTTTTCTGAGATTAAAATTCCTCAGGTAGAAATTACTCTTAGAATAACCTCAGTACTTTTATTTATTCCATGGACATTTTCCTTTTCTGAAAGAACCATGGAAAACAGATTATATCCTTCCTCTTTACAAGGGCCTCTTAAAACCCTAAAGAACTCAGAATTTCCTCTCAGCCAAACAGTTCTTAACTCTGTCCTTCCTAGTACACATTTCTCATGACCTCTCATCCCTCCCATTGCTTTCCTCCACGTCTGTCTTGGAAACACCACGTCTAAAACGCTTATTTTTGCAGAAATTCTCTACCTGCTGTGTAAATAGGGATCACTTCATATATCTTACAACTATGAACTCCTGTTTGTAGATCCCAGTGTGATATTTGCCTTCACCAATGTCATGGCATCGACTCGTGCTTTGCCCAGACTCAAACACTGCCTAGACTTTTTTCTGAAGAACTTCCAGCTGATCTTTGATCCTCTCTTGTGTATTTGCAGAACTGATTATCCCTGCTCCAGCAGTTCCTTCATATATTGAAATTTGCTTTTAGAAATGTGTGTGTAGGTGCACGTAAGATTCCAAAAGTATGGATGTGGAATTAATGCATGTTAGAAGTAGCTCTTGATTAAGACTAGTCACAATGCTAATAAATATTGTTGGGGAGTTTGTGAGTTTTTGTGTCTTGCCCTTAGCTCAGTTAGATGTCTGAAATACTCCCAGAAGTCAGACTCTGAAGTTGCAATGTCAGGCTGAATTAAGTAATTAAGGACAGAAGCAGACCCAAGGCTCCTGCACAAGAAAACTTAATTTTGGTTTCAAGCTCTGTGCCAGAAATTGTTGGGTTTTGGTTGGCGTGAGAGGAAGAGTGAGTTGGTTCAGCCCAGAGAGGAGAGGGCTCCAGGGAGACCTTAGACCCCCTTCCAGGACCTAAAGTGTCTACAAGTGAGCTCGAGAGGGACTTTGGACAAGGATGAACTGAGAGAAGTCAGTTTAATTAGATATTAGGAAGAAATTCTCCCCTGTGAGGGAGGTGAGGCCCTGCACAGGTGCCCAGAGCAGCTGTGGCTGCCCCTGGATCCCTGGAATGTCCAAGGCCAGGTTGGGCAGGGCTTGGAGCAGCCTGGGACAGTGGAAGATGTCTTTGCCCATGGAAAGGGCATGGGGAACAAGGTGATCTTCAAAGTTCTTCAACCCAAACTGTTCAACAATTCAAAGTTTAGGTTCCATGGTGCAGCAGGTTAAGTTCACATTAAAAAAATACCAAAATAGATACAAAAAAATTACTCTTGCCTGTGTGCAGTCTGGGTTTTGAGTGCCCAGGTGAGCAGGGAGCACACACAAGGCACAGGCTGCCAAGAGAGGACTCTCGTGTGGGGAGGACGGGCTGGGCCATGCAAAGGCTCAGCCTGAGAGCTTCAGCTCCCGACTTCCACACCGGAGCTCTGTCTTTGCTAATAAGCTGAAATCTTCCCCTGGCAGCGAATGCTGGTTTGAGTGCCATTATCCACTATGTAAATGGAGGGGTTACCATGGCAACCTGCTGCCTGGCACAGCCATCCCTGCAGGCCCCACAGGCCTGTCTGGGCTGAGGCCTGCAGAGCTCAGGGCCTGCTCCCGTCCCAGGCAGAGTCACACACGGGGCAGAGGGGATGGTGCTGCACAGAAACCCTGCAGCCACCGAGCTTCTCTTCTTTGGGAGTGAAACCCACAGCCTGCTCTTCCTTCACATGGAAAACACCACCCACACGTTTCTTTTCTGGAGGATTATTTTCAGGGCCTGCTCTGAGGCCCCAAGCAGAGTCACACACGGGGCAGAGGGGATGGTGCTGCACAGAAACCCTGCAGCCACCAAGCTTCTCTTTGGGAGTGAAACCCACAGCCTGCTCTTCCTTCACATGGAAAACACCACCCACACGTTTCTTTTCTGGAGGATTATTTTCTTTTACGTTGCAACTAAGGCAAACAATAGGTTTTTGACAATTAACAGTGACCTTTGGTGTTTTGTAAGGAGATAATTCTTAACAGTTCTTTTTCCTAGTGGGGAAGAAATTATTTTGTGAATTCATTAATTTCTCCATTATATTCCTTGCATATGTTTTGTATTAATTATCTTATCAGTCTTTTTTTTTAAATTTTTTTTTAACTTGCCTTAGTCTTTGGCAGCAATGACAGAAATTAGTTTTCCTCGGTTTCACTAGTAATTTAATTTTTGGTGTATTTGAGGCAGACTGAGCAGGCTGCATTCATAGTCGAATATCACACAAAAGGCTCTGGAAATGTTAAAACCAGAGCAATGTTGTTAAAGCACAAAAGCTACATCATTCACACCTTGCTGCTTAAGAGGAGCAGTGTTTGTAGAGAGGCTTAATGCTTAGAGCTAGAGTAGCACCAAACAGAAAATACAGCAGGCAAGCAAACCACCTGATGAATTGGTACAGGGCTTTCCTTCATGGTACTCATTTTTCTTTCCAGTCTGTGCACCTCCAGCCCTTACTGCGGAGACAGAGCGTTCCTGTGCTTTTCATTGAATTTGCTGCACGACCTGGGGCTTGTTTCATTTCCTACCCAACCGTGAAGTTTTCTTGTTAACTCCTGTACAGGTAAAGCTGACCTCGTCTGCAGCCCTGCCAGAGCCGTGTGCCTTTCCCAAATAGTGCTCAGCTCCTCCAGCTCGCACCTCAGGAGGCTGGAAGCTGTTTCAACCATCCCTTTAAGCATTTTGGTGACACAGGGCTAGAAAGGCCTTCCTCTGCTCAGGCTGGTTCTTTGAATTTGGCAGGTTTATTTTAGAGGGAATGTGTTCTTTGCTTTCTACTCTCCCTCTCCCACAAGAAGGCTGCTTCAGCATCTCACCCCTTTGGGAGTTATAAACCAGTTTCTTGTTTGTAGCCTAAATTTCTTCTTTGCTTTAATGCTGATGTGACAACATTCTCAGAAGCTTTAACAGCTTTTTTTTTCCTTCCTCCCCAGTGGTTGCTATCACTAAAGTATTTGTAAATTACAGTTGTTCAGTCAATAAATTAACTTTATTGCATGTTTAAGCTTATGCTTAAAGTAATTCTAGAACCCAGAATGCCAACAAATTTTACCTTGATTTCTCAGCAACAAATGAGGGTGAGTCCTGAAGCTCTGATGAAAATGAGAGTGTGCTTGGAGCCTCTCTTTCCTCGAGACAGGGGGAGATAAACTGCTTGTTAGAGAGCCTGAATAGAGCACCACCATTTCTTCTTCCCATCCCTCCTTCTCCACCCCGGGACTGTTTTCAGCCTTTAGGAAAAATCCAAGACTCCAAACAGAGCCAAGAGAGAAGACTAAAGCATATTTAAAAAAAATCTCAAGAAGCAGCCTATGGAAATCTGTGACTCCTATGATTAGAGCACAATAAGTGTGACCATCAGGGTTCTCAGTGTTGATACATAATTACATTAGCAGCATTTAATTATCCTTCAAAAACAAAGCTCTCTCATTGAGCAAAAGTGGTTTTGTCTCTGGTTTGAGAGAAAACTCAAAACACATGAACAAAACTTACTATTTTTCTGTCGAACTGATGTAAAAGAGTTTAATAATTTAATTCTTAATAACATGCTCAACCCTAAATTTCATAGATCTAAGAAAAATAAATATTCATTTGTGAATGTCTTCAGCATCTTGAAGACAACGACCTATTATACATTATTCTAGTCTTGAAAGACTCTCTGAAAAATATTTTAGACACTAAAGTTCACTGCAACCTTTAGTAGGGAGTGCCTTGCCTTAGCTGCCCTTGCATGCAGTGTGTTTGGAATTTGGGTAGAGGATTGGAATATTCTGATGTGCAGCATTAAGCTGAACATGGTTAAAGGCTGAATGAGGGACAAATGCCTCTGGAAAGGTTTAGAGAGAGCCATCTCCTCTTTCACAAGGACACTTAAAAGAAAACAGCTTTGAAAAGAAAAAAGGTAGACTTTAGAACATTCACTTTTTATTGATAGAAAAAATATTTGACACAGAAAAATTCTCATTTAGTAAAAGAATCAAATGTTCAAAGAGATATGTTTCTTTATCAGCAAGGCAACATCTAATAGATTTGTATAAAACAAGGGAAATTTTGTCAAATAAAAGTAACTTTTTTCAATCACTTAAATTCAAAACTAGCCAGATTTCCCTTTATTTTCAATGAGATTTAGTGGATGTTTGACATTAAAAGCAAAAGGATGACTTTTTCAGTTCAGGAATCCAGTCTCCCTCTGCAGATAAGAGAAGGTTTAGAGGGAATATTTCTCTAGATCCTCGAAAATATTAAATTCTGAAATTTTCAGCTGTGTGTACAACAATTTTCTGAAGCACTGCATTCTGTAACCAAAAAATCATATTTTTAAATGAAAGTCAAGTATTTTAGACACAGATCTGCCAGCTTTAGGTAGGGATCATTCAAATGGTGGTGGGCACAATTTCTTTTGGCCCAGCAGGGAAGGGGCTGGGAGCTGCAGCTTTGGGGGTTTCCCTTCATGAAGGACAGCAGAGAGATGAAAGCACTCTGATGTGTTTGCATTAAAAATACATTTACCAAGCCATGGGAAAGGAGCAGGTAAAGAATATTTGAGTGCTTTCCCATCCTGATATTCATATTTCCAACTTAAATCTCCAGCATCTAATTAACTAGCACCACTGATTCCATGAAATACGTGTGTGGAATGAACACACATTTTTAACATTAGGTTCAAGAAGTAATTTTAATTAGAAAGAAGGCTCATTTTTGTATAGCATAGAAAATTTTATTTTTCTTTCTTTTGTTCTCACTTTCAGTTGGACATGGTTTCTGTGAAAGTTATCAGCTCTTATGATACGTGTAATTTTGGAGATGGAAAATGCATCTTCCCATGGGTAAAGATAACCTAAAAGCAGGAGGCTTATTGTAACTTTTGAATGCTCTTCATGAGAAAGAACCCCTTTATAAAAAGTATTATTTATGATATTATTAATAAATTATATGTAAATTATATGTATTATTGCTTTTCCACAATAGTAAAAATAGCACTGTAATATTAGTTATTTACATCAAATGCCACATCACTCAAAGCTGACATTTTCATATCTTGTAAATCTGAATTTGCTTTATAATAACAAAATAAGCATCTGAGAGTAGTTTCTTTCTTACTGAAAAATGCATATAAAATATTTTTAAAAGTGTGTGCAGCAAACTTTACCCAGAACTTGAACAGTGCAGTTTGAGTGAGTGGATTGTATAAAAACAGGAGTAGGATTTTGTCAGTTGGTCACTGGAATTTGTCAGTTTTGCCACTGGAATTTGCAAGTAAGCATTGAAAAGAGCATAAAGAGCGAAACAGGGAGGCATAAGAGTGTTTAGTGAGGAAAACTAAAAGGGAAAAAACAAAAATACACACAGTAGGAAAACATTGAAATAGATATTCCTCCCTTCTGTCCACCTTTAATTGTATTAGCAGCAAGCTTTTAAGAGTAATCTTTTCATTTCCATCCATTAAAAAATAATGAAGTTTATTCTGTATTCTGCTATATTAGTTTTACGTGGGGGTGACTTTAATATGGCTTTTGAAATCAGAAACCTCAATTCAGCAGAGATCTCACAGAGCACAGTCTGCATCCACCTTGAGAGAAATCCTGACCCAGTGAAATCAGTGGCAAAATTCCCATTGACTTCAAAGAGGGTTGGATTTCACACCCAATCTCCTCTTCCTTTTTTCTGCAGCCTCTCTGCTTCTGCTAAATGGGATTGCTTTTCCCAGATGGATCTCCTAATGCTATGCACAATGATCATTTCCACTTCCTTTTATAAAATGCTGCAAGTCTTCTAAGGAAAATTCTGCCTTTTCTTCTTTCTTTCTTTTTAGTTCAACACTGATGTTCTCCATAGCAAGGCCTGGGTGCCATCCCCTGATCTCTCAACAGTGTTTTGTCTCTTTGATTTTTACTCACAGTTTAAGAAGATATGGTTTTCAGAAGTTCACATGTTAAATAGCATTTGGCTCTATATCACAGGAGCACGAGTTTTTTATGTGGACTCTGTTCCACAACGAATATTTATATTTATCCACATTTAATCACAAAAACAGCTAAACTGCAATGTGGTTATAATTTCCACTTTACTCATAACACCAGTTCTGCTAGGTTTTAATCACATCATCTTCTCAACATTTCTTTAAGAAATAAACTAGAATATTTTATATTTATGTTCTTGAAGAAGCTGACCACTTGTCTTATTTCTGGCATTCCACTTAAAAAATGAATTCCTCATTCTTGGTTTTCTGTGAGGACCACCACCATATTTGCAAGTGTGGTAGCTCTTTAATCAACAGATAGAAAGGTCTATTTACTGCGTGTCTAATGTTTTATCCTTGTCCCTAAACATTGTAAATATTTTTAAGAATTAATTTATTTCCTAAAATTAACTACTAAATAAGGCTAAGTCATTTACTAGAAATGCTCTACCAATTTCAGACATTCTCTTTGGAGTGGTTGCTGGGTGTTTGCAGCTTTATAGTAAAAATTGTAAAACATTTTTATAACTTGTTTACAATATGAACTATAATTGTGATTATATATTAACTTTAGAGAAAAGAAGCATAGATTAAGCCCTCAAATATCTGGAAGTTTTTGATGTCATCTAACAAGAGATTTCCATGGGTTTGAATTGTTCACTCCTGCTTGCTCATCCAAGGCTGGTAAGTCTTAAACTTTCCCTTTTGAGCTGAGTTTTTTTGGCACCTGAAATGCACACAGTAAATAGCTAAAGGGGATTGGGGATAACTCAGCAGCTGGAATGCACTGATGGACGACTGGCTCTGCCTACACCAGGAGAAGGTGTTGAACCCTATTATAGAAACTTGCTGAGTGCTCAGGGGACACCAAGCTCTGAGCCAGCTGCTGACAAGAGTCCCAAGTTCATCTCCCTGAAGTGCTGCCCTTCTGCCAAACTTCCTTCAGAAAAACCAATCTTTTACACCTCTGATAGCAGCAACTTGGCTTCTTTTGGATCCTCTTGACCCCAAGTCGTGGGCACGCCCAGAGCAATACCTAGAGGTTGGGGAAGGATTTCTGACAGCACCAGCCTTGTTTTCCATGTTAAAAATTCTCTTCAATTAAACAAAAAATGCAAATCCCCTGTGAAGCTAAGTGCACTCTATTCCTTCAGCATGACTTTCAGCTTTTTTCTTGTTTTTACTTTTAAATTCTACCCAGTTTAAGGGATAATAGATATACACCTGCCATAGTTTGGTCAATAATTATGATACTAATGTAATAATTTGCTAAGTAATGAATGGAATACTTTAAAAGATGAAAGTAGTTGACAGAACCCATCCATTTCTGCACTTCTGGAAACATCTGCTCCTGTGCAATGGGAATTTTTTTGGTAGTAGGAAGTTATGTGGGACTGCTCAGAATTACTCTGGAACTGCAGCCAGTAATAGCAGCAGAAAAGGAGTCTAAAATATTCTATTTTGAATATATTATGATTGTCAGTTAGAGCAAACTAAATTGAAATTATACTCTTGAATATTTACCATATGTATCTTTGTATCTTTGGTTTGTTGAGGGGATTTTTAGATAGTTTAACCTATCAGTGCAAAACCACTAGTAACTGTGTTAGAAATATAAGATTTTTAAATACCTTCTTAATAAATTTTATCAAAGACTGCTTTCTAATATAATTAGGTACACACTTTAATGGTTTTTTATTCACTGCTGTCTGTCTTTTAAGTTAAATGACATGTTCTTAGCTGTAAGAAGCCACACCAGGAAAAAATCGTAGCTAAGAAGAAAAATGTACAGATTTACAGTCTCACAAGGAACTCCTCTAAAGTGTATCTGGCACAATGATTAAAGGTAATTAAATGACTAAAGGTAATGCTTTTGTAGTTCATAAAATTTCAGTATTAGACAATAAAAGATCCTAAAATTAGATACAAGAGTTTCTAGGAACTCAGACTAGCTAGATTTAACTAGAATGCAATTTATTTCTATTATGTGTGGAGGGAAATGTTAAAGAACTTGACCTTCCACCATGTAGCATGAAAGCATTTACAACTCCATTAAACTGAGGATCTGTGTTTCAAATAGGATGTGTCTTCCTCAGAGACATTTCATTTTGCCAGCCTGTGCCTGAATTGGAAATAAAAGGAATTCCATCAGTAAACTGGAAACACAAGTTAATGTGTCAGGATTATGAAACAACACGTTTTCTGATTTTTGAGAAGGATTACAGTTAGAAAAGAATAAAAACTGTCCTTATTCACAGATATGCGCTTCCATTTTGAAAAATCAAGGGTTTAATTTTGAAGATTTATCACTAATAAATAGAATTTGGTGACTATTTTATCAGCCTATCAGTGGTTTGGGGTATTTTTTGCTTTTGAAATACATGAAATCTGGCATTATGAACCATTTACCCTTAGAGTTTGTTATTAGTTTTTAAGCAGTAACTAAAAACAAAAATAATTTCAATTTGCATTTATGGTGCTATAAGAATATTGGAGTAAATGAATGAAAAGTACAAGTTCCATGATAATTTTTTTTCTTTTCCTGCAAACATAATAAATTAAGAATTAAACTGTATGAGCAAATTATTTCAGATACTGGGGCACTGCTGTTAGGTGAGAAAATAGTTTTCCAAAGGACAGGATGGCACAGTTTAAACTCAAAGTACTGTCACTCACATTTGCTTAATGATCTGGTAGGAAAATGGCAGCTGCCACAATAACTACCAGAAACTCTTTGATGTTTTGAAGGAAATTATTTTGTCATTAAAAGCTGCATCCATTTCTCAAACCCACATTAAGGCTGCAATTTCAATTCTGTCGTGGAGAGGGAATTAGGCACAGACCCAACAATGGCTGGGAGGATTAGCAGAGTCGAGTGGAGAGAAGGAGCCCTTTAATGTGCTCCGTGGACAAGCCCGATAGTCCTCGAGAACATTTCCCTCTTGCCCAAGTCTCTAATCCTCTTCCAGGGCTGACTCAAGGAGCTCCAAGTCCCTGCCCACAGGGAAGGCATTTTTCTATCTCATTGTCTCCACCAGAAAAGAAAGATGAAGAGGAAGTGAGGAATCAGGAAAACAAGGAGGACAAATGATTTCAAAGGTCAAACCAAAAGAGAATGTCAAGGATCCTCCTGTGAAGCTTTTTGAAGTTATTCAGAGCGTTGGTTTGATACCTGCCAGCAGCTCCACTGACATTTAGATGGGCCTTTGGTTTTGTCAAGTGAGTAAGCTCTGATGTGTTTTATAGCTTTCCATATGTTTGTGTTCTTAACACCTTTTGAGGTGTCATGAATGACTCTCTTTGTCTTTCAGCAGTCAGTCAAATCATGGGGTTTTTAAAAAAGGGTTAAAAAGTGACTTCTCACGTACTTAAATGCAGCATCTACATAACAGGCCAGGTTAGATAGCTTAAAAATCTTCAGAAAGACAGTCATGGTTATCCATACCTGGAGTTCTGATTTCTAATGAGCAGTCACATTAATTACAAACTACATTTTAATTTAAGAATATTTCCTTATTACTCTCTTCACTTTGAAATAAGGTTACTGTGTGGACAAACTGAGATCCAGTGTGTCAAAACAGTGACACTGAATAACTGAGATCCATGAGGTGAGGACAACATCTCCAATAGTTTAATGAGTTCTTTAGGTTTGGGTCTGGAACCTACTAGGAAAGCTTTAAATTAAGATGATGGATAAATCAATTATGCAGGTAAAAAGGAAGGCAGTGCTCTCAAGCAGAAAACACTGGAATAAAGCAGTCTGTTTTCTTGATTACCTTTAATTTGCTTCTTTTAAAATCTCACATCCTCTCTCTGTTTCCAGAAATTTTGGATTTCTGTAAAGATGCATATTTTGTTCTGTTTGATTAATCTGGTAGTTTTTTACCTTCACCTTGCAAGAGGAGATTTTTAAATATCCCAGAAGTATTGTTTCACAAAAGAAAAAAGAAGAAAAGGTACTTAGAGTTGACTCAGTAAAGATAACACCTTATTCTTGTTTAAGCTGACCTTTAGGTATTTCTTAGCGTGCTTAGATTTTTGCAATGCTATTTCAGTAAAACCGTTGATGTTTATTCTTTTTAATTGAGTTTAATTGCCACATAAATTTTTCAGTTCACTGAAGAAACTGCTCCCATTTAGCCATTTTTATTACTCTCTGTGGCCAATTAACACCCAGGCTCTGGGGCTCCAGTTGAGCAAGGACCTTCCACAGGGTCATCCCCACACACCACAGGCTCTTCTGCCCAAACACAGCCTCTACGAGATCACACAGCAACGCTGCCAAACAAAAGCTAATTACCAAAAGTGAACAACGAGTTGCCTACAGCACACTGTGTGCTGCTGTAGTCATTTAACAAAAGGAAATTATGCAGAGTTCCAGTGCTTCTAAAAATACGATTTTACCAACATTATATGCTCTCAGATCCCCAAGATCTGAGGCTGATGCAAATATGTGAGTGGAAAATGAAGACATTTTTCTGAGTGGTTCCTGTAAGGCTCATAGGGTATACATTTCAATTGATAAAATGCATGATTCAACAATGTAGTTAAAAATTAGGAGAAAGAGAAACAATTTGAATTTTTTTTTTCTTTTTCTGTCTTCTTTTTTGGCAAGGGAGTGCCAATGTACTTTATTCTATTCTTTGCTCCACTCTGGCTTCTTCTCAGCAACCATGCTTAGTGTAAGACAGAACATTCAAATCAAGCTTTCTAAGCTGATGATCCTGCAGTCCTTTTGAACTAAGCTTCATATAGCTTTATGCTTCTAATTTTGGAGATCATTTCTCCTGTAAAGAAGTATTTGTTCAAGCTATTGCTGTTTCCCATTTACAACGTGCAAACTGCCACAAAAACATCAGTGGCTAAATCACAAATTTTCTCATGGGTCCCCTGTGATTAAATCATTAAAACTCCTTCCATCTGTAAAGTGCAAAGTGTAAAACTCCTTCCATCTTTATGAGTGTAGCTGCTGACAACATTGGGATGCAAGACCAGAGATGCTATTATTTTGTCCTCTTCAAAGTTCTAACCAGTAAAGCTTTCTTTAAACATTAAAAATTAAATTTTCAGCATAAACCAATTCATTTTCAGCGCTGTCCTGAAGGATTGATTTGTCACAGAGCACACACATATGTTTTTATTAGTTAAAGTGATGTGTATTTGTTGTGGAAGCTACTGAAAGTCTCCAAGGTTGAAATTTTTATTTGTGTATCCAGTTAAGTGAAGGAAGGATTTGGTTTCCTCTATTGCAAGTTTCCAGCCTTGAAGAAAGAGAACAATTGCAAATGAGGATACAACTCACCTTCCTGTTAAAAGCTCAATCCTATGTAAATCTCATAAGCTAATTTTGAAAAAGTTATATTACTTGATAGTGCAATTACAAATAGCTTTTTAAAAATGGCTTGAAGGATATTGTAGTTTTTAATCACTTGAACACAGAAGGAAGTCTGCTGCAGTCACCTGGGGCACCAGGAGAAAAATCTCTGCTACAAAGTTTTCTCTTTCTTTTTGGTGTCAGATATCTAATTGTCTATCTAAATTGCAATAAGGACCTCAAAGCGTAGGTTACACTTAGTTCCAGTTAATAACATTTGAAGATAAGAGAGAATTTTCCCCTCAGTGCTCCACGAAAACAAAACTCAGACTGAAATTGTTCTTTTAAAATGAATGCTGTTAAATGAGATTCTGCAAAGGCTAAAGCAGGGTATTTATGATGATAAATGCAAAAAGAAATCACTTGTCTGTGATTTAATTGGTACATTTGTGAGCCAGTTTCCTCCAAACCATTTATTGCACAGTTATTTTAGCCTTGTGTCCTAAGGAAAGGGTATTGGTGTGAAAGCATCCTCTGCCTGCTCTCCCTTGCTCCCTTCAGTGAATGTTGAATTTCTTGGCCAATTTCAACCCCATCTGACAAAGGGACAGAAAACTCAAAGATAATTAAGCTCCTAGAAGTTTCCTGACGAGTGCTGTGCAGGGGATGGGGAAGAACTCAGATTAGTGCTCTGCTGAGGAAGCCCAGGTTCTGACAGGTTCTGGTTCATCCCCTCTGTGCCCCTTGCAGAAAAAATTGGTGCCCAAGCACTGCATGAGGTGCTGCAAACAAAACCAGAGTCCCTGGGCTGGAGACAGAGCTGGAGCCAAACAGAAGGGTCACAGAAAATATGAATAATTAAAGATGGGCAATAACCAGTGGGCATGGAGAGTAATTTCTGTTGTGTGAGGTCGGGGGGGAAATAGAATCTACAAAATGAGCTACCTTCATTTTTCCAGTGATTTGAGATTTGTTAACAATTGGCAGAAACTTGGAGTTGGTGGGTGTAAGAAAATATAAAAGTTGCTATTTTCAGAAGGCAGGACTAAGTGGCAGATTGGATGTAGTTCACAGTGATGATAAAACTTCGTATCTGAGATGAAAAATACCAGGAGGCAAAAAATCTTCAAATATTTCCTTGAATTTAACAGGATATTTCACCAATTTGTATCCTTACTCTTTTCATTTAAGAAAAAGATTTTTTTTAAATATTCTGTAACCTAAATATTAGATTAAAGAAGATTGAATTGCCAACAATCTCACCAAAATCTTTATAGCTGGAAGAAATCTCAAAATTTTTAATGGGAGTGCTATTTGTGACAAATTTAACTTGCAGTAAGATTAATAAGTTACAAAAGTAGAAATTTTAATTAAAGGCATCAAAATGAGTAAGTTAATAATCCAGGTATATATTTCACTTTTACCAGAAGCAGTGGAATGAATGTTTCTCAGATCTATGAGTATGGAATGGGTGATTACAGTAAGGGGAAGGTAAGTGAAGAATTATTTTAAATCTAGAAAATTTAATTTAAAAGCAATGGATTTTTTAAATTCCTCTCAGGTTAAAAAGTGTAAGGTATTATAGAATGTTATAATTTTGGTCTTTTCCATGGGTCCTTTAGTATTCAGTTATAGACACCACACATTTCTTGACTGTTTTTTCTCCAGAAAGAGAAGAATAGTAGAGATATATATGCATATATATTCATGAGGTAGGCACTTAAAACTACACAAAGTTACAGAGTTCATTCAAACAAACAAAACTTTTCTTAAAATAAAAGTACCTTCTGCAAAGTATTCACCAAATTGTGTTCGTGGAAGATAATTTTTTAAAAATGCAGTTTGAAGGTGTATGAACAAAATTTCTAAGCAGCCCTACAAGCAGCTGTTCCCTATTTTATTTTTCCTTTTTGTGTTTTAGATATTTATTGGAATTTATCATTTGGCCTCAGCCTGGCAGAATATGAATTAAGCAGCAGCTTCCTTAGCTGCACTAGGTTTTGCAGATTAATGCAGCCTTGCCTTGCGTTTCCTGTATTCCTTCCTTTCAACTTGTCAGTATTCAGTGCAGGAAGTATAACAGAAAGTTGTGTTTGAAGTTAAAAACAAAGAAAAACAAAACAAAACAACAACAAAAAAAAAGCCTCTGGCCACTATAAAGAACTAACTGGGATCAAGATTAAAGATAGAAGTGGCAAAAAAATGCATAAAACTATTCTAAACCTCTAGGCATTGTGAAAGGAAGAACATGAAATGTTTATATAGATAAGGGAGCCCTAATGAAAGAACAGAAATTTGAGCACTACTGAATTTTATCGTGGCAGTGTCTGGAGTAAGAAACGTGGATCAAAAAACTCTGGCAGCCCTCAGAAGCTGGAGAGCCTCAGAGAGCTGTGTCCTGCATTAATCAGCAAGCACTACCCTGCAAAGAGGCAGAAAGGAGCAGTGTCGTGGCAGCTGGGCCAGATCTGGCAGATTGGATGGAAGTTTGGGAGTGTCTTTGTAGGGCTCCAGCTTGGGAAAAAGCAGGCAGACTCAGGGAATATTCTTCAGTGGGGAAAAACATGAAGGGATGAACAGAAATAAAGAAATGTGTGTTCTCTACACAGGCAAGGGAGGCAACAGCAAAGCAGGAATTGTTTGATGCAAATCAATACCATTGATCCCAATAAAAGCCATATTAGGAGGATGTAAACTTAGGAGAGGCCACGAGTTTTTCCCTTCAACGCTTGCCCCGTTGCAATAAGGATTCCCTCACATGGTGGTGAACTCTGTCCTCCCCTGAATCCCTGGCAGCCAAAGCTGATGGATTTTTGTGACCTGTGTACAATTCCAGAACGTGGTGTTTGCATTCAAGAATCTATAGGAAGTTGCCTTGAGAGATCACTAGGATGCATGTGGCAGCTGTGGAGGGCCAAGACCTAGAGTTTAACAATTCCTGCAGAAACAGAGCTTGCTGGAAGGCAGTTCATGGAGGAGGCAACTCAGTAATTGGAGCTGTAGTAACTGAGTCATTTAACATCGTGTAGCTGAAGAAACATTTCTATTCCAGGGTAATAATGAGCCACAGAAATACATGGGAGTCCGTGAACCCAACAGTAAGGACAAAAATTTGTCTGGGTCACCCAATGGTTTAAAGAGAATGTGAAAAATACGTAGTTTCTTGTGTCCAGAATATTAATAAAAAAAATAAAAATTAACCTCCAACTATATTTTTTTTGATCCTGCACTATATTAAAAGTCTCACAAGTTCAGATTTTCTGATCTGCTATGCTGCAGTCTATTTGTACAAGAAAAGTAGATCGACCACATAGCATATTATTCAGGATTTTGGCAAGATATCCACAAAAATATTTTAAATGTTCCAGAAAAACATTTAAATGCATATTATACTTTCAAAATAATAATTAGAATGGCACACATTCTCCCAATGTTTAAATTATATGTTTCTTTTACACTATTGCTGTAAGCATGTAACCTTTTTTAATGATCTCTAACTAAAAGGGCAGCAGTCCTCATAAGACTTCTTGCTTTAGAAGGCTACATTTGCTTTCCTTTGTCTGCCTTCTGGACAGACTACTAAAGAAAATTTTTTTCATTAATAAGGCAAATTGAGCTCCTCTAGACTTGGAATTGAAAGAACAAATATGCTAAAGTGTAATCTTAGCTGTATCCACGGAAACCAGTTGCTTCACTGGAGAATATTTTGTATTCCACTCAATAGATTTGTGTACCAGAAAAGAAAACTGGATTGGGCTGACTCATTGTCCTCAGGAAAACAAAAAGTCCAAGGTTACCATAGAGTGTTTGTTGTTAAAAACTGTTCAGCCTAATAATCCCTCATGGTTACTCTGGATTTCTCATCAGAGTCCTCTGGCCCATCCAGGCTGACCATTTCTACTCTGAGCCTAAACCAACTCCAATCCCAAGTAACAATTTTGCTGTTGTTTTGTGGGTGGGTGTTGTTAAGGGGTCTGATTCTCCCAAAGAATTCACATTTCTGCAGAGCCTCAGTGTTTATTCCTCTTCTGGACGTGGGGCAGCAAAGGAGGTGAAAACTGTTTTCCATAAATTGCTTCCCACTCTGAAACACTGAAATGTTTTTTTCAAAATTCTCTGGTATTATTGTCCTCCTTTTGCTGTCTGTGTAAGGAAGGACTTGCAGACTATGATGAAGACTTTCTAAAAGTGTGAAATGTGTTGGTGTCAAGAGAATGGGAAAGAAGCTGTGCCTGAGGATCCTGAAAGTTCCAGAAGGATTTGCCTGCTGGAGAGGAGAACAGTCTGTGCCCCAACAGTGTGAGAGAAGTGCCTTGGCTGCTGGAGGGGCTGCAAACAATTGCACAGATAAAATTGACAGATAAATCTGGCAACCTTAGAATAGGCACAGAAAAAAAAATTCACTGTCAAGTTCCTCCAGAATTTTTGGAATTCTCCAGCTTTGCCTTACTTTTCCTGACTTCTTTGTAAAATGAAAAGCAAGAAAAAAGCGTGCATACAACTGGGATGATTTTATTTAATTGTCTCTCTTTGTGTCTTTGTGAAAGAGGTAGCACTGAAGAAAAGCATTTAAAATACTGGATGTTTACAATACCATAAAAAAGCCAGTGCAGAACAAGTAGGAGGACGTTAACAGAATTATTATCCTGAGTACTCTGTTAGGAGCATCATCCCCTTCTGGAATCAAATGGAGATCCTGACATAAATGGCAAATGGGTTTCAGGGTTTTGTGTGGATGAGGTAAAATCAAAAATTAGGAGCTGAGAGATCAAGGCTAACTTTTGTGTGGTTGTTTTTTAAGTAAAAGGAAAAATAATCCAGTATCATTCCTGCTGCTGAAGCACCACCTAATCTGCACAACCTGATCCAGATTAATGGTGAGTAAAAGTGGATGAAATTCAATCCTGTGCTGTTTCATATCTCCAAAATATCCTACTGCTGGCAACCGAATACCTCCTGTCTGCAGAGTCCCAGCAGCAAGCTGCATTTCTGAGCTCCCAGCCCCCAGGATGTGGCTGGAACCACAACCCATGTTTGCAGAGCCCTGCAGGGCTCTGGTGCTCTGCCTCCCTGCCTCTCTGGCAGCTCCCAGAGCAGCCCAGAACATTTGCAAGTTTGGCTTTTTTAATTTTGCTTTTTTGGGCTTTGTTGGGCACGAGTTCAGGAAGACCTGACTGCACTGTGAAATGGGATTTCACAACTCCTTGACCAAGACTGTTAGTGAATGTTAGCAAAACTCTCAGGAGGCTTTTTCAGGGGCTGAATAGGGAATATGCTTGACTAGAGGAATTTTTCATTTCCAGAACTTTGACAAACTAGGGTCATGCAGCCCAGCTCATACTGAGCATCTTGCAAAGAGCAGTCACTTTAAAAAAACAGAAATTTTGACTGTATCTCAAATTCTGTTAGCATAAGAATTTGTTGCTGTCTAGAATAAGGATTTATTTGTTATTTTATAACAGTAGTCAGGATATTCTTACAGAAGAATTCTATTGTTTAGAGAATTGAAAATTTAAAGGAATTTAACTAAAAAGGATTTCCAATTTTTTTTAATAGAATAGTCTCATTTTATTAATTGATTGTATTTTTCAAAAAGGAAATAATTTTAGCAGTATTTTTTTTTATACTTTTGTATCAGTTTCAACAGATCAATGCCTCTGTTTCAGGCCACTGTTAATGCTCTTACTCTGATGTAGTTTAACTCCCTAAGGTTTCTGAAGTGGCCACATGTGATGTCTATAAAGGATTCTTTTTGAACTTTTTTGTGTCCATTCATTTCAAAGAGAAGCAGCAGTAGCATTTATTTCATCAATTAGAGATTAATATTGACTCAAATCAAGAAAGGTATTTTTTAAAAAAATACATCAAACATTTGACTTCTTTTAAAACCATGTTAGAATTTGCACAAAACCCTTTGTCATTCCAGTGGCTTTTGTCTTCTCTTTTATTATTCACTAAATACTTTTGATTAATGCTTCTGTGATTTTTATACTGAAACAAAATAATTGTTTGATCACTGTATGAATTAACCAAAAAGGGATATTTCTTAAAAGAAATGTACAAAGCACTTAAACTCTCAGTCTATTTTTTGTATAACAATTCAACAGTTTAGTCAGAATTCAAGGCTTTGTGTGTCCTGACTGGTCTCTGCAATCAAATACCTCTATTTATTCACCATGTTAGTCAGTAAATTCAGTATCTGGCTGCTGGGGGACATCTTCCATTGTCTAGGGCATTCTTACCACTTAGGAAAGCTTTGCCCAGCTAAACAGAGCCTTATAAAAAACCCAAACCACAAATTCTTTTGGGTGTCCGTGGCAGAATTTGGAGTAAGGAAAGGTGAATGGTGAGTGTGCACAATGCAACACTCTGGGTTTTCTGTAAAATCTGAAATGCAGTCTTGAAAGTTTTAAAAAAAAAGTTATTTCAGTGCTTTTAGAAAAAGGCAGTGCTTAATTAAATTAATTATTTTTCTATAATTAAAAATATATTATATAGTATATAGTATATAGCATATAATATGTAGTATAGTATGTAGTATATAAGATATATAATATATTCTCTTATATCTATCATGTATTATTATATCTTATATCTTAGTATTATGTATTC
>VWYI01033975.1:30554-45500 GCA_013399455.1 Anthoscopus minutus
ATATAGAATATATAGTCATATAATATATATACTATATATTATATCAATTTGCATAATTTTTATATTATTAAAAAGATATCATTCAATAAAAATGAAAGCAAGTTAGGCAGCAGTTTAATAGCAGCCAAAGGAGACTTTCTCTGAGTTTGTGGCAGAAATGTGCTTGTTCCATTCCCATGCTGCAGAATGGCTGCAGTCACCCAGCTCTGCTGAGGGCTGGCACCTCCCTCGCTCCTCGTGTCTCCCTTCTGGAGGCACTGAGCTTTGGCAAGGGAAGGGAGCACCAAAGGCCCCCTTTGGTGTGAAGCTGCAGAGGGGTGAGCTGTGGTTTGTGACCCCGCTCCTGCCTCACAGATGTGTTCTCTCCTTGCACAGGCACCACAGAAACCAAGGGAATGCTGGCTCAGGTCCCTGCAGAGCCCAGCTGCAGGAGGCATTGCTCACTGCAGCAGGCAGCCCTGGCTCTCCAGAAAAAAGGGATGAAAATTAACATCAAAGTTGAGAATAATTGCAGAGTACTGCAGTTATTGCACCTGGGGGTAGATCCCTGTGTTCAATTCACTCGTTTCTAACATCTTGGAGCACTGGTTGTGGTCAGAGCAGAGCAGTCTCGAGACACTTTTAGAATTTAAGAACTAAAAGGAGAACTGGTTCCAAGTCTGAGTTTAGCTGCTGCAGCATGTTGTCATGGAAATGTCTTGCTGTGGGCTTGTTTTATAAAATCTGTGCAGTTTGTGTGGGGAAACAGCTCCAATAGCAAGGCTGAGAGCACCCCTCAGACTCTGCTCCTGGGGCTGCCTGCACTGGGGGAAGGACAAACACCAGAGGAAATCAGGGAATCTTTGCCCTCGTGGCCCCAAAATGCTGCTCTGGGCTGGGGTGGGACCCCCAGGGAAATTCCCTCCAGCTACAGATGCTTCTCCAGCACAGTGCGAGGGGCAGGGGCTTGGAAAGTGGAGTGATGGAGAGACCTCTGCAACTTTGGGCACGGATGGATTTTCATTCCCACTGTTCCAGCACTTGCCTGAAGGTATCACTTGGTCTGTGACTTGCAGTGCTGAAGAATTCTTTCTCCAAATTAATAACCTTGGTCTTAAAAAAAAACCCAACCAAACAAAAAAGCTTTATATTTCTATATATTTATTTCTATTTCTATATATTTATTTCTATTTATTTCTATAATTTCTAGCTATCTATTTCTATCTATTTCTATTTCTATATTTCTAGAAATATAAAAATTATATTTCGATATTAGAAAAATATATATTCCATATATAAACATTTCTATTTCTATAAATAGAAATGTTTATTTCTGAAACAGACACTAGTGATGGTGAAAAGAAAGTAGTTCCTACACTTTGGCTGACATAAATTAAATGTGTATTGATTTCAGTGTATTTTTTTTCTGTTGAGGTATCCCAGATAGTTTTACCCAAGTCTATTCCTTTGTGTTCATGACAGAGACTTAGCAAAAGCACTGAACTCTAAATCTTGGCAATACATATTCTTAGGGCTGCAAGTACAAGGTAATATCCTTGATATGAGAGTTTGGGAAAGCAGAAGTTTTTATTACTTCATTTAGCTGAGGTCCATAAAAGAGAATATCTCGCCATAAAACAGAACATGTCATCCCCAAACACTCAGGAAGACCAACTTAACCTTGCAGCCTTCAGCCAAAAAGGGTTTGGGGTTTTATTTTGTCTTGGTTTTGGGAGAGTTCAGGTATTTTCTTGAGAAAAATGGTTTTCTCCTCATTGCCACTTGGGTTGTTCAAGGCAAGCTTCTGTCTAATGGTCATTTCTCCCAGCTGCATTCTTTGCAAGTCTAATGTTTATTTATTTACTTTACTTGGTAATTTATCTGAAAGAACTCCACAGGTTCAAGTCAATAAAAATGCTTTCGATATGAAGGTGAACGGGCACTTAAATGCAGTTTTTAAAAGTTAACTATCTTTCATGTCATTTAAATTGCCTCACTCAAAGGCAATTTGGGAAAGAGAAACATGCCTTTCCTTGTGCTACCTTGCTTCTGTATTCAGAAATGTTCAGTTTAACTTCAGGCCTCGTTGATAACTTTATGCATGAATGTCTAAGTTACCCTTAAAGTTCTGAATTCCCACTACCAAGGAAGAATTTTTGAACACAATAAAGGATGTGTACTTAAATTATACCCTGAAATATTGAATGAGCCTGAGAGAGAAGCTAAATTTATTTTTTAATGCCATTTCTGCAGACGCACTCTGTTTATCATGAGTCATTTTCTGGTAAGCCCTAAAGTAGGGGTATTATACTTTAATATCATTTTCCGTAACATTAAATTTGCAATGGAGAAAGGCACTAGCTCTGATTCATCATTTCATTTCACTGCCCACAATTCTTTGACTTCAACAGCTTAAATTGGTGTAAGATAAAGGACAATCTGGTTTCCCTTCTCTTACAATTTTTCTGATTGGTTTTCTATTTTTCATTGCAGAATTTCCTGTGTTCTAATCTGAGTGAAATCATCAATGAACCAGTTTAAAACCTTGAGGTTTTTTTTTCCCATTAAAAAATGCCCCAAGTAATCTGGATTCAATGGAAGCTAACTAAAACTGAAGAGCTGCTCTTACAGCTTTAGATAATAAAGCTTAAAGAAAAATGATTTAGTTCTAACTTAGTTGTGATTCAAGAATCAATGAATGCTTAGATGAGTGAAAGAAAGCTCAAGGAGACACAAACACAAACAACAAAACCACATTTACTTCTTTTTGGCCAATTATTTCCCCAGACTGCTGGCTGTGTTTCCCTTAGTGGACTTCCACCTGATTTCTTTGCTGCCTGTGCTTTGATGTAAATGGGGCTTTCCAGATTCTCATCTTTAAGCCTGTTTTGGGTAATTGTTCTAGGGGCCACCCTCTCTAAAGAGAAGTTGCCACTATTCAGTGACAAATGGCAGCATTTCAGCCTATCCAAATGCTGAGCACACCCTTTTCCTCTCCTGTCTATGATTCACTTCTTCAGCAATAGCTGATGGCTAAAGTAGATCAAGTTACTATTTAATACACTAAATATTTATATTAATGGTGTAGGAATACAATAATAATATTATTATATAATATAGATTATATATAAAAATATTATATATATATTTAGTGTTTAATACACTAAATATTTATATTAAATAGTGTACGAATACTATAATTATCTACTAAAATAGCATTTTAGATTTCATAAAAAATGCAGTGGTCTGTCCCAATCAAGCCAAATCCCACCACCACAATAATTCTTTGCTCTCTGCTGTCTTCCTTGTTATCCCTTGACTCTGCATGGAAATATGGCCAAATTTTTATTCTTCATGCTCGTTTCGATCAGCAAGGGTCCTGCCAGACTTGTAGCATTTAATTTTTATTGCCTGGTTTCCAGAGTGGAATCCAAACCCAGCTGAGCTTCTGTCAATGCAGGGAAAGATTTCCAAACTCAGAGCAGGAATTTCAATGTAGAAAACAGGGAGCTGCCTTATCCTAAGGCTGTACTCTTAAATCTTGCCCTTGGGAACTTAAGCACGGTGGATTCAATGCCTTCCCCACCCTGAAGCTTTTCTTGACAACAAAACGCGGTGTGCAAGGTCATTCCCATTCTTTCCCCTTCAGAGAGGGATGGAAGACTTGGAGAGTATGGAACAGGGTGAAAGGAAACCCAAAAGGCCAGAAGTAGCAAGTCTCAGCAAGGATTTTATACTTGAAAATGATTTCAGCTCCCTGGTAGGAGCAGTTGTGCTCTGGCTGACGGACTCTGACTCTCTGAGGAGCGCAGAGGCTGCTGCCTCCCAGGCCACGCCACAGCCACTGGTGTGAGCACAGCAGCAGGGCAGGGCACACACCAGCCTGGAGATGGGCATCAAATCTGGAGCTCACACTGAAGCTGGAGCTCATAAATTATGCACTCCCCAGCCCATCACAGCTCAGTCCTCCAAAAGTAATATGATCCAGAGGGTCATGGTAATTCCTGTCTCCCTGTAACTCGGAATCCAAATTACTCTCTGAGCGAAGCATGAACAAAGACTGGTGGAAGTTCAGTTTGAATTCTTATAAGAGCAGTTTCTCACTAGGAATGAAGGCTTTTAAAAGCAGTGTATTTTTCTCATTACCTAAAAAAAAAAAAAGTGAATAACAGAAAAGAAATACAGTTGTGAGAATGCAGCCAAAACCTGAGAGTGTTCACAGAAAAAAAAAAAAAAAAGCTAAACTACTTCTGGGTATCATTTTTGGTCCAGTGAAGTGGTGAGCAATTCCTAGCGTTCTCAGCCATCCTTTCCACCAAAGCCATGAGAGCTGAGAGCAGCATGAAGAGAGAAGTTCCTGGTGATATCTGTCATTTTGATTAGGTCTGGTGCGTTTCCATGGGATGCCACGATTTCCTGTGTGCTATCCCAGCTGCAGCACTGGGAAAAACCAGAATGTTGCACTCAGTCACTTCACACTGATGTGCTAAATGTTATTTAGGGAGGGCAACCAGGCTGAAGGAGGCGTTTGCAAGGGAGAAAGATCTGGAAGGGAATTGTGAAAGTGGAAATATTTTCTGTGCTGGTAACCAAGAGCATCAGAGAGGATGGGGCAGAGCCAGCACAGGGCCCTTCAAGGCTTTGTAGTCTGTGGTGTTTCATTGTGGTTTTCTGGGTAGCACATTTGGCTGATAGTACCAGATATTTTTCTGAATGTATGTTGTTTTTTTTACAGTTTCTTGTCAATTTTGGCTAAGTACTCTTTCTCAGCCTCTTGGACCGTTTTGGTTTTTTTTAATGAATATTTTTCATTACAGACAGTGTGTTCCTTCACAAATTTCTGCACATGGGTGTGTTCAGATCAGTGACTTGAAGCTGCTCAGTGTATCAATGTACAGATCTTCCTTACAAAGTATCAATGGAGACATTTACTTACATGCAATAAAAAGGAGGTCTTTAAGATTCAAAACTGACTGATGCATATTTTTAGTGGTCAGCCAAAAATTCTAAACCAGCTTTGATACTAGAACAGAAAGAGTCTTAGTACTTGAGATTGGTCATGGATAACTCTCTTCTTCCTTGGAGAAAATGTTCATATTTTATGTGTATATTTTAGACTCTAAAGCTGGAATATTCTGAATTCCATAGGATAAAAATACTATACAATAGTAGCTACCATAATTTCTTTGTAAAGATCACTGGTTTTCCCCTTACACACACTACCAAAGTCCTTTTTAAGCCTTTAAAGGCAGAAACTATTTTTATTTAGACAGATAACCTAACGGAGCCAAGCTGCTGTTCATGAATATTTGCTCTTTGGAAGCAGAAGTGGTTGCTATAGGACAAGATCTGCAAAGTCCTGCATGTCACAGCCTGCTTTTTTATCAGCTTGTGCATCCCACACTATATTTTTCCCTTTCCTCTCATATTAGAAGTTTAAGCAGTTAAAAGATTTTTGTTTGTTTCCTTTTTATTTAACTGGGAGCAGCTGAAGCCATCAGTTGTGCCTGATGAACAGAGCAGGAACAGAGGGAATGAATCTGGGAGAATGAATGCACCGAGGCCAAGTGACGTGAATGGAGACACAAAGCAAAACCAGTACAGATGGAACACAAGGAATTCTTGACCTTATTCCTCCTCTCTGCCACATTAAAGATCTCTTTGTCTCAGCTAGCTGGTGCAGGAGCAGTGCAGTGATCTGCTGGTGCTGGCTGCTTGGGGAGCAGCGCTCCAAAGCTGCCTGCCTGGCTGCTCTCTGTGGGATGCAGCTCTCCCGTGGGCAGGAGGGAGCTTTGTGCCCAGCAGTCACTCAGCGAGCAAAGGGAGCCTCACTGGATGCCTGTGCACGATTCCTCGGGCACTGGAATAACACAGAGGCTGGAGAGTCGATTGGGAGCCCAAATATCCATGCTGAGCATGGAATAATGAAATGTATGGCATGGCTGAAATCACCCAGCAGGGCAAATAGTCAAAACCTTACCCTGAGCACAGCCTGGGTATAATTTCCTGAGGTTTGCTCATTGTCCAGCAATGATTTTGTGAGAGGAGCAAAGTGCTGAATTCAATGAATCTTAAGTACCTTAATTTCAATGCAACCTTTGTGTATTTTTTTAATTACTGAATCCAGCCCAGTAATCAATTCTACAATACAGCATGTGTGCCTGCCACTTAAAAAGTGAAACAAAGAAAGGAAAGAAATCAGTATCTTGTGCTTTACCATCAGGATTGTCCATATTTCCACATAAAATCTAAAATCTGATCCACCACAACTAATTCTGTAAGATTTGTAGTCCATGACTGTCCACTGGAGGAAATTTCAATTGAATTTTTTCTTCTCATCTCCGTAAGTGTTCCATCAGACTCCACCTGAAAACTAACCTTGGTTTTTAGCTGAAACTTCCACACATCACCTGGAGGTGAGCAAACACTGAAACTCTTTACCCAGTTGCATTGATTCAACACGTGCTCACTGGTTGCTATTTAATCTAATCCTGCTGTGCTGATAAATTAACAAACCATGGGATTTATGGTTATCCTAATTTCTTCCTCTTAGAAATGCAATTTCCTGCCAATGAATCCATGCTGATATGCCCACTCTTTTTTTTTTCCCCATAGAAGACGATCACAGCTCTTAACTTATTAATTAATTATGTTTTTCAACAGTCAGGATTTGCATCTAGTTCTTTATTGCTTACATATATCCAATTTTTGTTGAAAATACTTGCCCAATGGCAAATTCAACAAATTAATACTTCTTACAACCTTGCAGTCCTGGGATCTCACTTATTGGAGCCTAGACACCATGACAAGGTACGGTACACTCACCACTGAAAAACAGAATGTAAGAATCCCCTTTTTTCCCCCAGTCACCTTGACTGAGCTTTAAAAATAAAATAAGCATATCAAGCAAGAAGTTTACTACAGCAGTTCAAGTGTCCATAAGTGATTTTGAATATGTTTTTCATTTCCTTTTCTGCCTACAGAGTAATTACGTGGGGTTGTGGGTTTTTTCTGTTCTTAAAACATTAGTTCTTTTCAAATGCATTTATAGGTGGGTGGGGAATAGTCTCATGTGTTTGGTTTCCAATTATGATTTACAAGTTTAGGTGATTATGAATAGCCTCAACCATGTATTTCTGCTGACTTTGAATAACATTTTTCTTTCCAAACCACCCCATTTAATCTATTGATGCAATTTCCTTATATCCTGTTCTCAGCAAAGCAGAGCAAACTGGCAAAATTTGGCTAAAGAGCAGTGAGACTAATACTAAAATTTGATTCTTGTAATATTTAATATGCAGAACACTGGGTTTTGTCCAAAACTTGAGGAAGTAAAGCATGAGGGACTTAAACACCTCCATAAGTCCTGCAAATGCTCATGGTTGCAAACAGGATCCTGCTGGCAGCGCTCCTCAACAGGTGCTGAACATCTGCACCTTCTAGAAAGTTCTTTGGAGCTCTGGGCTCTCAGAGGCAGCTGGAAAATGGAGCTGTGAACCTCTCAGTCTGCACCTTTCTTTTCCCAGATTTGGAGGCACTGTGCTTGAAAAGAATGTTAGAAAAGAAACAAGAGAGACACGAGAACCACGAGAAGTTGTCACTGCTCAAATTAGGGGTCTGAAGTGTGAGTGTGCTTATATGGGAAATGAGGGGCTGAGCACTGACAGTTTAATCACCTTTAAGTTTGGATATTTGGGGCTTTTAAAGAAAGATTTTCAGGGAACTAGCCAGGGAAGTTGATAGCTAGAATGTCTCAAAAACAGATTTTGAAAAAAAAAAAATTAGTAACTGACCTCTGATGGCAGGATCAGCTAGCAATGATCTTGTACCCTAAAATGCTGGTAGTCATTTCCAGCAGCTTTGTCTTTAATCTCTTTCAGAAATTTTGTTTTTGAATGTCCATTGTCATGAGGAAAGGTCTATTCACTCAGAGTTCTTTCCTGGTGAGAACATTAAAGAGGAGAGTGAAAGTTATTGCTAGAAATAACTATGGTGCTCTTAAAAAACCCCCCAAAAAAACCCCCAAGAAACAAGAAGCAATAAAACCACCTAACTTATTTTTTAAAAAGTCTGCAGATGAACAGGTTTTTTTTTTTCTTCATTTTATCAGAATACATTCACCTGTTCAATAGGAAATAGGATGTAACAAGCTGCAACATTCAGCTCACAAAGCCCACTCATCAATATCTCCACCAGGAACATAATCTGAAAAGTAATTCACTTATTGGCACATTTAGCACTCCCTATTTTGTGCATCACTCTGCCAAGGCTGATTGGAATCAACCCAGCCAAATTCCCAAATTGCAGCGAGCCCCATGCCCTGTCCTGAGCCCACACGAGGGGATCAATGCAATTATCAGCCCCTGACACATGGCAGCAGCTTGGAGGATTCTCACATGAGCTAAATTGAATGGGACACAAATCACTGACTTGTGGCAAGGCAGCACCTGAAATACAGCAAATTTCACCAGGGGCTGACAGGCTCTGGGTGAGGAGAGCTCAGCTGGGTGCTGCTGCTGCTGCTCTCCACAAAAACCACTCAGCCCCAGCCCAGCTCAGTCTTGTGCTTCCTCTGCCTTGTCTTTATTTATTGCTTTATTTATTTATTGCTTGCTCGTTTTCATATTCCTTGCAGAGGGCAAATGCCCTTGATTCTGTTTAGCAAGTTTGGTAAAATGGAATTGGGAGTGCTCTAAGTGCTGCTGGCAATCCATATGGAAAAATAGCAAGGATTTCAATAGTCCAAATGCTTTCTTGCCAGCCTCAGCAATGAAGATGACAGCTTAAAAAGATGGGAGATGCCACTTTGACTTTTCTTTTTGTTTTAATCTAAACATGGACCGTCATTTTATGGGGAAAGAAAAAGAAATAGCGACTTAATTTAATTTGAATACTGGAAATTTACTGCAGCTCGTTAAGTCCACATTTGCAGATGGAAAGGAAGTGTGGTTCCATGTGCTCAGTTCAGCCTGTTTGGCACAGAAAGAGGGAGCTGCACCATCTGACTCCAGGAGTTTTGGTGTCTAAACCAGAAACCAATCTTCTAGAGCCTCCAATGAAATTCATGACATGAGAGAGAGAGATTTCTCCAGAGGGCAATTCAGAGTAAGAATTTAACTTTGGTGCTTTGCATTGGGCCCTCCAGAGAAAACCCAGCTTCTCCTTTCAGATCTAAAGTGTGTGAGCAGCTTTCTAACTTGGGCACTTTAGTCAAGAGCATGAAATCCTGTACCTCAATCAAGATAAGCAGTTTCTTGCTAAATACTGATTTCTCTGTAAAATACAAATTTTCTGTCTTGAAATACTTTATGGGTATCAGCAATATTAAAAAAAAATGTAATTCTGCAGCTAGAATGAGCGTAGGGAATTACAATTTGCTGGTGAGTAGTGGTTGTGCTTTTTATAATTAGTATATCTTAATGTTATTTCATTTTCATCATACTTGTAGAAAATATGGATTGAATAGTCTATGAATGTGCAAAGATTAAATATTTACAAGAAAGAAATGCAACTGTGAAAAACAGAGATATAATTTTTTTTCATTAAATACCTTTGTCACCTTGTTTTAGCAAATATTTGAAATAGTTTTGTAAGTTGCCCTGAGTGATATAGGTTTGTTCAGAGCTGCTGAATTTCATATGATATATTATTTAATTTTTGTTAGGCTTCATGTCAATGGGTAGTTTAATACAATCCTGCAAGCCATTTGGTTTGACTGCTGTGTTTTTAATGTAGATTCCCATTTGTTTTCAGATACACTGAAATAGGGGAGTTGGAATCAGTGTACTGGGCAGGAGAGAAACTCTGAGTAAATATCAGAGTTTCATTCCTTAAATTCCGGCCTACCAGGGCCCTCTGACTGCTGTCTGCCAGTCCAGACTATCCGGAAAAATGGAAAACAATAACAGAAAACAGCTGCCTGAGGACTCACTTCACCTCTTTTTGATTTTTCTCCCCTTTGCTTCCCCTGTAGCTGTCAAAACCACATTGTTCTTTCCATTATCCCAGGCCTGGGCAGTCTCTTTCCATAGGACATTTCCTTTAAATGCCTTTTGGCTTTTACTCAAGCCTCCATCCATCTCTGAAAAGCTTCACAGAGAACAGCTCTGTCAAAAAGTCTGCAGGAACGAGGCAGCTTTCAGGCCTTCCACATACTGACAGCACAAGCAAAAAGTAGAGAGACATGAAAAACAGAAAAAAAATGGATTTAGATGATTTTTAAGGCCCCTTCCAACCCGAACCATCCTTTGAGTCTATGAAATAAACTTGTGTGAGGACACAAGGTTCTCATAGACTTTGTGGGACTTGAGGAGAAAATTACAAATACTCAGTTGCTGTTCTTATCCAGTCTGTCCTCCAGCTGAAAGCAAAAAGATGCCCTAAAACCCAATTTTTGCTTCCATTTTTTGCTGTCTTTCAAAGGCCCAGGAAAGAAAGTGCCCTCAAACCCTGCAGCCTCCAAACTAAGCTTTAACTGGACAGAGTGATGCACTCCCCCAGTCCTCCTGTTAGAGGTTAAAAATAATGGTTTTATTTTAGAAATATTAGATCAGGGCTATAACATTTCTCATTTTTCAGTGCAGCAGAGCCTTTTCTGAGCTTAAGCTGCTCTACACAGCTTTCCCAGTAAGAAGAAGGGTTAAAATGAGTTTGGATATTGCTGTGTTGCTCAGCAGTCACTGGAGCACAATTAACTCTCAGCCCTCTAATCTTTGTAGAGCAGATTTTTCTTGCCTTCTTATATATAAGATGTTGTTACCTAAGCATGACTGAATGATTAATTCATTTCAAGGCTTACATCATATTTAAATGGCTTCTAAAGTAATGAGGCAACTGAAGTATCGAGTAGCATCATATTCATATTCAATATTCATGTGTTGTATCAGATAATTATTATTAAGAGACTTTGTGTTCAAATTCAAATGCTTCCAAAAGTGACTTTAATAAAGCTTATACCACATTAAGCATTGGAGGGACAGGAAATGTATTCGGGTAAAATCCAAACAAGAATTGGAAATTACTGATAGTCTGATTTAGAAAGAGCTGAATTTCAGAGTACTTTTTACATATGGGAATCCCACACTAGTTATTCCATATAATGACTTCCTCACTGCATCTTTTCTACTCTCTTCCCAAAAAAAAGAAATTGCAAGGTTTGTGCAAAGAATCTCTTTTAAGCCGAGTAAAGGAGGAGAGAGACGTGTGCAAGCTTAATATTGTCAAACACAATTTATCTTCCTTTATTTTGGGGTTGATCATTATGGATGAAGATGTCTTCATGTCTGGCACAAAGTTTTGCAGTGAAATATCAACTAAATTATGATGCCTGCATTAAAGAAATCCGAGGCTATTTATATGTATGCACTGCTTGGGGATTTTTTCAGCTCGGTGGAGGAGTTTGTCTGTGCCATGCACAACGTGGTAAAAACTGGTTGGTAAGTGGCTTGTAATTGTGCATAATCAAACCCTGGGTTTATAGAAAGGTCTCTGCACAGGTAACCCCACAGCAAAACAAGGAATGTTAAATTCTGCCCCTCATTTTATTTTGTAGCCTCCCCAAAGCCACTCACATCTTAAACGGCAGAAAGTTGCTGAGACCTTGAGTAGCTGACTTGGGAGGAATTGTGAGGACAGCGAGAGGAAAAACAGCTGGTGAGGGGAGAATTCAGACACAGCCAGGTCTCGAGAGGAAAAACAGCTGGTGAGGGGAGAATTCAGACACAGCCAGGTCTCGTGGCCTTGCTGGAGGGAGAACAACAACTGGGCACTGGGCAGCTCCTCTCCCTGGTGGGTCCTGGCTGCCTGTGCCCCACAGCCATCCTCACCCTGCATCCATCCCCATCCTGCATCCATCCCCATCCTGCATCCATCCTCACCCTGCATCCATCCCCATCCTGCATCCATCCCCATCCTGCATCCATCCTCACCCTGCATCCATCCTCACCCTGCATCCATCCCCATCCTGCATCCATCCTCACCCTGCATCCATCCCCATCCTGCATCCATCCCCATCCTGCATCCATCCTCACCCTGCATCCATCCTCACCCTGCATCCATCCAGACCCTGCATCCATCCCCATCCTGCATCCCACATCCAGGATCCCTGGTCCCACATCCATCCCCACCCCACATCCCTCTGTGCCCCACATCCCTCCCTCCTCCAGCACCGCCCGAGCCAGGCGAGCCCGGAGCAGCCGGGAGCTCCAAGCTCTGCTGGGAATGGTGGCTGAGAGAGGATTGGAAAAGGGAAGAGCGAAGAGGGAAAAGGGAAAGGGAAGAGGGAAGTCAAATCAGGACTCAGAGCACTGGAACGCTCTCGCAATCCTCCCTTCCACTCAACCTCCCCCAGATGGCAATGGAAAGCAGATTAATGTGCAGCTCCTCTCCCTGGGATTTTTCTTTTTAAGAGACTGGTTCACCGCTGGCAAAATATCCTTTTTTGCCCCTAAGTATTTTTATCTTTAGTCTTATTTATTTTTGCAGCATACTGGCTTCTCACTTATACGAGAGGCATTTATTTTTCCCCATAAAAATCACTCTTTCCAACACGGTTAATCTCTGCTACTTTATTAAGTAAGCTATTTTAAAAGAACTAAATTAAAAACGAAAGTCAAGAATTATTTGCAGGCCCATACTTAAGCAGTAACTCCAGCAGGATGAAGCAAAGCCATGGGAACTACAAAGCCAGTCCTGCAGCTCTGAAGCCATGTGTGCTTTCCCATCGTTTCACCCAGGTGGAAGAGCCTCAGCCCAAACTGGGCAAACTTGCATTGATTTTGTGTCTGCTGAGCCACTGAGGGCTGCTGTGTCTTAATCAACAAAAGGAGCAGGAATCTTGATTTTTTTTAAAGCAGCTGGAAATTTTGCTCCTAGATATATTGGAAGTATTGGAATATTTGTTCCTAGATATGAAGATGTATAATACTTACAATATTGTAAGTTATAGGGATTGGAAATAATTAAATTTAACACATCTTTTATCCCCTATATTGTTCTCTAAATAAAGCTCCAGTGTGCCAGGCAGTCACCTGGGTGAAAAAGGACACAGGAGAGCAGCAATAAAACAGGATAAAGGATATAAAAACAGGAAACAGGTAGTAAACACAAGGTACTGTTTAAAAGGTTCTAAGCAGTTACTAAGGGGAAGAAAAAAATATAATAGCAATATCAATAGTGAATAGAGTAAGTAAAAAGGAAGGGGTTTTTTTTTCAAAATGAAGAGTGTTTGGGTTAAAAATAGCTTTGTAAGACCAGTGTAAGAAAGAAAAGTCATACCAGGATTTGAAATCGAGAAGCTCTTTTCAGCCCTGGAGAAATAAAAATGTTGTCAGCTCTAACTGGGGAGGATGAGGAAGCTGCATTTACCAGAAGCACAATTTGTAATCCTCTAGTCAAGGGGACATGAGTTCTGGAGGCAGAGAAGAACCGACTGTGGTGTCCTGAGCCACAGTTCACAGCAACATTTAAAAGGAAAGAGGATTGCACAAAAAAGTGAGGTTATAAAATTACCCCAGTATTGGATAACGTAAAAATCATGACTTGGGAGTTATAGATCAACTGGATTGATATTGATTCTAAGCAAAATAAAAGAACAATTGAGTTGGGACTTTAAGACAGCTAATTATTACAATGCTGACTCTTATATTGCACATCTGGTTTTGTGCAATTTGTCTTTTCAAATTTTCTGTAGTGTCCCACCCTGACAGGCTCGCAGGCCTGCTCAGAGCAGGCACATTTTGATGCCTGGATTTCTCCAGCTCCTTTGGCGTTGCAAACTCTCCTTGTTAGAGTTCAGGGACACATAATCACAGAATGATCATATGCAGCTGCTTTTATGGAAGAGCTCTGGGGTCTGGGGTACAAACCCAACTCTGACCCCGACATTGGGCTCAGAACGATCACATTTTATATCTTTCTGTTATATAACTATGTGTTAATTATTAAACCTATGTTTAATGTTCCATTGATTTATTCCAAGCATGGATTCTCGTGACTCTAATGAAACCCCCCAAACATCATTTCTCATGATTCTTGTTAAGGTTAATAATCATAAAACAATCATATATTTTATCACAGTCATTAAATGGTTACCCAGCTGCAGTTAACAATCATCATTTATCACAGGATACAGTCTCACATGGTCTAGCCAACTTCATTTTCCCAGAGCCTACCAGGCCTAAACTTTCTCCCATGATTTTAGAAACATTTTAACCCTAGACTATCATCCTCACAGGGACCAACAGGGTATTTTGCAGATTGAGTGTAGAAGTGACTCCCTCGCAGAAAACAATTTTAAGTTGCAAATGGTTGAAAATAAAGCCCTGGGATGTTGCTGTTGATATTTGCTGGATTCAGACAGAGAGCACGCAAGGTTTGCAAATGCTGCAATATTTCTGTGCTAAGGAATGATGGGAATGATGGGAATGATGGGAATGATGGGAATGATGGGAATGATGGGATTTTAGAGCAGGGTGGGCTCAGCTGCTGCCCTGAGTGAAGAGGCTGCCCAGGAGCAGACATCCAAGGGAGCTGCTGCTGTGCCAGCCCAGCTCTCCTCAGGGGACAAGTCACAACTCCATCAAATCTTCCTTTCCTTTCCTTTCCTTTCCTTTTTCCTTTCCTTTTTCTTTTCCTTTTTCCTTTCCTTTCCTTCCTCTGGTCTGGAGAGTG
The DNA here is from genome assembly GCA_013399455.1 of Anthoscopus minutus. Lineage (NCBI taxonomy): Eukaryota > Metazoa > Chordata > Aves > Passeriformes > Paridae > Anthoscopus > Anthoscopus minutus. The sequence continues at coordinate 45,204 of VWYI01033975.1, forward strand.
GCCCAGGGCCCTCAGTGAAATGCTCACAGCTGAGTTTGGATGCACACAGGGATGTGCACTCCAGGATGGAGGCCACGCTCTGTGCTCAGGAATTTGGAGCTCCTGTGCAGAAATGCAGTCAGGAAGGGCTTTAATGTTCATTATGAATATATCTCATCGTTTTTAATTCACTTCAGAGTCCACTGGAGAAATGGACTCTAAGAATGAATAATCTAAAAAAGGAAAGCTTCCTGCAGTCAATGCTGAGCTGGGTATCAGTGCTCTCTGATTTTTTCTGTCCTATTGGAGGTTTTCAGA
>VWYI01033977.1:0-29809 GCA_013399455.1 Anthoscopus minutus
TTATATATATTATATATATTTATGTATATATAAAATATATATAATGTTTTAGAGTAAGTTGCATATTGTGCCTGATAAATGAAATATAATTGTAAGCAAATAAAAAACTTCCACAAATGACAGAAAAAAATTGAAGCTTTTCTGTAAGAGCATATCTTTTTCAGTTTCTGCTAGATTTATTTATAGTAGAAATTCATTCAAAAAGCTGCAGTATTACATAATACTGGTTTCCAACCATGACTCAGTTCAAAGCAGCCTAAGATCACTGAGAAGGTTCATTGAGGTAAACGGCAAAATCTACATTGTTGATGCACTTTTAGGTGGGGTATCATTGCTGTGGAAATATTAGCTAAATGATCTCTGAACAGACTGCAGCCAATATGCTGAGTTGTCATCTAATGTGATATGTATGACCAGTTCATACAAAGAATTGGTGGACGATTTTCTTGTAACAAGTATGGAAAGTGAGAATACTCAAGCGCCTGCAAACAATATCCCTGCTAGATTAATATGTGAAGTCCTCCAGAACACTAGTCACTAAAAACAATGACAATGTATCATACCTTATACAGATTTTGGTGGTTTTAATTTGTCTGCAAGTAGGCAAGCCCATGAAAAATCTGCATTTGGCTCTCACTCTTTGAAAACATTCTACCTTAAAATTACTGGGAGAATTTTCAGAGTGATACATAAATCACTTACATAAATTCCCTTCCTTGAAGAGTGATACTGATGCATTTTCCACTTATAGCCTACTTGGAAAGTTCACCACATCTGCATACAGAACCTGGTATTGCTATGCAATAATTAAACATGCAGTAACCATTGTTGTTAACTAATAAAGTTGTTTCTTCCTTTCTGTATTTTGCAATACTGTATGGTTTTTACTTGAATATATTGGCTAGATTTTTTTTTTGACAATCATTTATTAGCTAGAGGTGCTATTTATGTTCCAAAGAGATATGAACGAATTATAACATTCTCTTTCTAGATGCCAAATCCCTTTTTTGACCTGACAAAATTAATTGTTCATAATGTATATTAACCCTGTAAAATGCTTATGCATTACATTAAATTGTATTTAAATGCATTTTTGTTCATTAACTTCTATTCCAGGCTTGTACTACTGTGTAATATGTTAAGTTTGTCCATATATATTTATGAGAAATTACAATGAAGATTGTGTATAATAAGCAATTGGGAGGGGAAAAAAAAAGAAAATAAAATTTCCATGTAAAGTTTCTGAAAGGATGTAAATTCTATTTTTTAGGCACTTTGATAGTAAATTATTTACACCTTCAGTCTGTGCAAATATTCTTAGATATTTAGATTAATAAACTATTCAGTTGTAACAAAGATTTCAAAAACACTTCTCATTACATACAGAAACAGAACTTCAAGATTTCCTGTGGCAAAAATGATACTACTAGTAGCAGAACATTGTACCAATCCCTTGCTATTCCAAATATTACCATAATTAGGATTTATTCTCATGTGTGACTCAAATACCATCTGGACACCAGGGATTTTTTTCCCCATTACTTGCACTGGGATATGTTCCTGTATTCCAGGTACATGAATGTTATTCCTTTATCACTAATGCTCATTTTGCTTCAGAAGAGGAATTTATCCATGTCTTGATATAGTGTATGTAGATCCTCTGAATGTTATGTGTTCCTACATTTTTGTCTGTTGACTTCAGCCTATGATTGCTTGCCCTAGTTAAATTGCTGTTTATTTACAGGATGTGATTGGATATTTAAAATGAAGATATTATACGGGTTGTGAGAGACAGTATTAGGATGCACCTTTGCATACTATCTACACAGTTTTTATACAGATGCACAGTAAGCTACTAGGAAACAAAGATGTAAAAGATGAACTATTGAATAAGAAAGAAATAACTTTATCAAAGCAGATGGTTGTTAGTTGTCTAATAATTGCAAAATCCATTTTGAAAGAATTGTACCTATAATCTTCATGATACAAAAGTTTTGATTTAGCTACCAAAATATGTTTAGATATTATTTAGATTATGGATCCTTGTAATAGTTGCATATCTGACTGTTTTAATATATATAAAAATCCACTTTAAGGCATTGACCAAGCAAAAGAATAAAAAATAAGTTAAAAATACCTAGTTGTAAAATTGTCCCTTTGAAGCAATGAACAAGATAGGATATTTACCCCTGCTCAAAGACACAGCTGATACCACTTTCATGCCTAAGAATATGTTGTCGCATTGAATCTAAATGCATGATTAAAATACGTTGCTGAGTAATAGATACTGACTTCAGAAAAATCATTCCTGTTACTGAGGTTTTGTATTTTGATAGTGTAGTGGCAAGATAAATGGAGACCTCAGTCTGTGCCCTAGAGATCAGAGGTACCAGCATTGTTTTCTAAGTATAAAGTCTGAATCATAAGTCCACGAAAGTTAAATGATACATATAATGCATTAACAAGTGACACATAATTGTTGATTGTGATTCACTGGTCGAATAAGTAGTTCCCTTTATTAGGTGACTTCTGATTACCCATGCCTGCTGACATCAAACTGTAAGTCTGTCTTGGTTAAAATATATCCATTCATTGAATGCCTGTTTTTGTCATGGAAAGGAGATACTGCTCAGCATTTGCATATACCATCCTAAAATCCTGTATATATTATTTCAATTTAAGATCAAATTAGGTTTTATTGCATGGAAGCTGTCAATTTTAATTTGAGTGTTTTTAACAGTGATATCTATGCAAGGATTTATTTTGTTTCATTAAAAACATGTATTAATTTTCTTTCTTTAATATCCTCTTTTTTTCAGAATTTAATTTAATTTTTTCCCCCTGGAAATTGTGTAAACATAGTTAATCAAGCAGTATATGTTTATATATATCCATATATATATATATATAAACTGTGATAGCAGAATAGTTTTTATGCCTTGTATATCAACTATATAGAGTTCAAGTCAATTCTTAAAACTGTTCCTGCTTCCCCTTCATATCATTTTTCATATGCTAGAAATGCACACAGTCTATTTTAACACTAACATAAATGAAATTGGAATGGAAAATTTGCTAATGCTGCTTTACATGTTTCTTAATTTAAGACAATCAGAAGTTCATCAGCACAATCTGTTTCATTTTTATTGTCCTCATCAAAGTTCATGAAAACCTACAAACTACACGAACATTTAATTAAACTTTTATATGGCATTAAATGCTCAGCACAAAATTTAATGTGAAATATTTAGGAAAATATGTTTTGCAAACATAAAACTCTCAAAGCTTTCTTTTAAAATTAGTTTTAACTGAATACTAAAAGAAAACATTTATCTTAGACAATCTTGTTCAGATATCCCTAACTTGTTTGGGCTTGTATTTTCCACAAAATGGATATTTTCAGAAATGGTCCTGTAGAATCCTAAAACTGTAGCTAGGTGCAAAAAGAAATGGCAAAAGTTTTTCATACAGCATACGTGTATCTGTTTTCATTTACAAAGAGTTTATTTTGGAAGAACAGTGATTCATTTTGTCAACCATCATAATATACTTTGATTAATAACTGCAATTTCAGTTTGGCCTGAATGATAAATGAATAGCAGTTAGGCACTACAATTTTTCAGTTCAATCACTGAACTGAATAATTGGGGAAAAATGGTTGAGGATGAACTGAACAGGTTTTTTTCCGTCACAGAAAAAGTGAGGGAAAAAATTGACTTAATTATAAAACAAAGCTTTTCAATTCCATTTTGAACCTTTTAAATAGATACAAAAGAAAAAATGGATCCAGTTTATGAAACAACAGAATTTATCAATGATCACATTATTCATCAGCATATTGAGAGGCAGATTTAGTTCTCAATGACCCCATGATTCCCTCTTCTAAAGCTGCTGGGGATTCAGGACTGAGTTTCTCTCCTGCTCATATATTTTACTGCCACAGAAGTGAGCCATCCTTTGTTCCAGTTTGCATAGTGACACTCTACTATCTGGACTATATGTCTTCCAACATCAAATATTTTATGCAGAGTGAAGGAACACCAGTAAAAGTAGTTGCTAGTACTTGCAAATCAAAAATCCCCTGTGGAATAGTGTTCCACAGCAAATACATTGGTTTGAAAAGTCACAATACCCACAGCTCTTGAAAGCCTGAAAAAAAATTTCGAGTTGGTATTGATAATCTATTTCTTTTTACTCAGCTGGTGTCCACTGCAAACAATAAAAGGCTTTGTTGTTGAGTATTAATAAAATCCATAGTTATTTGTTTTGCTATGTGTTTACATTGACATTGAATTTATTGTATTTGTTTGAGGTACGATTTCACAAAGTGACCCACAAGGATCATCAAGTCCAATTCATTGAGTTCCAGCCCTGGAAAGGACATTCCCCACCCCGTGCCTGAGAGTGTTGTCCAAATGATTCTTGAAATCTGTCAGGCTTGGTGCTATGACCACTTCCCTGGGAAGCCTGTTCCGCTGCCCATCCACCCTTTGGGTAAAGAATCTTTTTCTAATATGCAAGCTAAACATCCCCTGACAACTTCAGGACATTTCCCTAGGTCCTGTCCCTGGTCACCAGAGAGCAGAGATCAGTGCCTGCCCCTCTGCCCCTCACGAGGAAGTTGCAGATGGCAATGAGCTCTCCCCTCCATCTCCTGTTCTCCAGGCTGAGCAGACCAAGTGTCCTCAGCCTCTACTCAAGGCTTCCTGCCCAGAAACTTCACCAACATTGCTGCCCTTCTTTGGACACTCTCCAGCAGCTTTATATCCTTCTATTGTAACACTCAAAACAGCACATGGTATTCAAGGTGAGGCCACACCAGGGCAGAGCGAAGCAGGACTTGCCCAGAGGGGGATGCTGTGCCTGATGCCCTCCAGGACATGGTTGGACCTCCTGGCTGCCGGCCACACTGCTAATTGTAAATTACTGCCTCACAGAACGGTGTTTTTCTTCGCATCCACAAACCCAGAGGCTTATAAAAATAAAACATCCATTGTCTGGATACAAAAAGTTACTGAACATGAGAAATAATGCCTCACACTAGCAATAATTTTCTGAGAGTTAATATTTCTGGCAATGTTATCCCCTTAAGTAACAGTGTCATTAAATGGTCTTAATTCTGGGTTCCACTCAAGTTCATTAAAGCAAGATTTTTCTCTTAACATTAATCAAGGGAAATATATTAAAACCTTTCTTAAGTTCTGTCTCTGTAACAGCGGCAGCAGCAACCTGAAGATTCAGAGCGCCTGGCAAAGGGTTGTAAGTGGGCTGTTGACAGAAGAGTCCTAGATATTGGAAGTGTGACATAGTTAATTGTCCTTAAGAATGACACTAACAGAAGTTTGCAACCAGAGAACTGTTTTAAGTTCTTCAATTGATGTAGGGCATCAACAACAAGCATGAAACACCCTTAAGCCATTTACAGCCCCTTCTTGAGTATCCGATAATGACTTATTCCCACCCCTGTTTCCTCAGACTCAGCAATGTGTTCTGTGTTTATCGAAGCAACAGTCACTGAGAAGCCTCCACAACAACCTTTCTCTCACCTTGCCTGGAGTGCTGATAAGAAAGCTGACTGTAGAGCCTGAAGGGGAAATTGCTGGCCTCACACTTTTTGCACATTCTCCAGAATACCACTAAGCATCCACAATACACTGCTAAGCAATGCCTTGTTTCAGTGCTGCAAGTGCTCAGGTTGCACTTGTCTCACTGGGTTACATCCAGAAGGATCTGTTTTAAACACACTCCAGACTCTTCCTCACTCTGCCCCAAACGCTGCCAAGGGATGATCACAAAACTTTTAGGCTCAATGGTTTGTGTGGTTCTTTCTTTTGTATTTGTAAGCTTAAGCATGGATAAACATTAATAGGGAAAAAGTAAGGTTTTTAGGGGGAATTTACAGATTAAGGTTAATATGGGAAATTCACTTTCTGATATATTTTACAAAAAACATGAAAAAACTCAGATGAATCACTCAAAAGTCTTTGTGAATAGATTCTTGCGCACCAGGGTGCCTGTACCTAGGAGGGTTTCTCTGCTGAGAAATGTTCAATCACTTTATGGAAAAATACTTTCTTGGTCAAAATTTTTTGACCAACACATGTTACTGGGAAAATTCTTAGTGATCACATACTGGAAGTACCTTAGGCTAGGGTGGAAGGATCTAAAAACTAGTTTCAACTGCAACAAGATTACAGAAAAACACCTCCATAGATCTCCCACTCCTGAAAAGCTTTTTTTATACAGACTTTAGGGGAAAGCCTATACCTTTAGAAAATTGTCCTTTTCAACAGAGTTGCAGTATAAATAAAAAGAAATTAAATTGCAAGATAATTTAATTTTTTTTCACGTCTGTACTATGAATTATTATGAGCAATTTCCAAGCAAATTTCTGGACCTATTTTCCTACCTTTCTAAATATACAAGAAGGCATGGCTAGAGACCTCAATAAAGAAAGGTGAAACCTATGAATTCAAGGGATAATATCAGTGATTATTAATATTTTTATGTTCTCAGAACACATACTGTTTTCTACATTACGTTTTAGCACCTGAAGAACCATTTCCCTTGTTACAGAATTGAAGGCAATAAGTTCTCAGCATGAAATTACTAGCATCCCTGAAGAAAGAGCACAAAACAGCGACTCACTTTCTGACACCTCTGGCCTGAAAAGAACTTCATGGTTAAAAAAAATTCAGATAAATATTATCTATTCATCCACTATTTTTTTGTCTGTGGGGTTTACTACTATAGGAAGGCACAGATATGGGCATTTCTAACAGTGCTAATGGATTAGGTGCTAAAAAGCATATTATGCTCTCTGAAGCTAAAAATACAAATCAAGTATCAATTTCAAGAACAGCACATAATCTTTCTGAAAAGTCATCTTATAGTCACCATATCTCCTTTTCTACTGTGAAAACAAGTATCTGAATCATCTGGTTACCCCTACATTGAATCAGTTGATTTACATTATGCAGTATTGTGGACCTAGAGAGGATGTGGGGGAAAAAGGAAGGTCCTTACAGCTTCCTACTCACTGGAGCATTCCTAGCTGCTGTGCTGAAGCACAGACACCACTTTTTTTGTTGCCAGTGTTTGAACAAAGGCCATATGCTTCTAAACTGATGTTCTTCTTCCACCTTTTCCTCCATTTTATGATGAGCATGATCTTCCATAGTTCCTAGTCTCAAGACAAGATGCAACAAAGGGGAAAATCTCTGCTTTCCCATTAATTTGTGAGTAATATCTAAGCTAAAAGCAGGTAAGTGGAGTCTAGGAACTGGTCTTCACCTGGTTAGCTCTTCTTTCACATTATTCTTTCACAAGGACTGTTTAAATTCACTGTTGGCTCTCTCAAAATGGTCTCTAACTGAAAATATGTGATTACTGCTGAGTAGTTGTGTAGGTTATTCTTACTGCAATATGGTTTTGCTACTGCATGACAGGTTGTCATGTATTATGTTGTAGTCACTCAGTGAAATATTTGTCTCAGTAGCCACTTGCTTCAAAACAAGAAACAGATTAACTAAAAGAGAGAAACAGATTATCTCTGCTTAAGTATCATCCCTACCATCTCTGTTCTGCTATCCATAAGCCTACATTAATCTACATTAACAAGCAAATAGCTCTGTAAATCACATTATTTTTGCTATTTGTATCTTCCTGACAGCAATTCTAAACAAGATGTGTGTGTGAGGAGTATGGACTGATGAGCAGCACTCCAAACTAGCTTTGTTAGTAAGACTACTAGGTGAGCAGAGAGAATGGGGAGGTCTTCTGGAGCCACATGCTCTGGTTGCTTCAGCTGTTCCAACCAACGTGTGCCTGTGAGACAATCTTAAATGAATTTCCTGTTGGAATACTACAGTGAAAATACACTACACTGTCCTCTCAGGGTTAGCAAATCTGTTGTACTCCAAAGCCTTGATTTAAAAAACACAAATAAAAGGAAGAAGGGAGGAAGGAAAAAAATTGCACTCTGAGGAGTGCAATCCACAGAGGACAAGATCAGGTCTATTTCTTAGTTAATGTCTGATTTATGAAGTGTAAATTGTAGGAGTCTCTGATTCAGTTAACAACAGCGTCTCTGAAACATTTTATGAAATGATGGAGACCACAATTAGCCTCCTGACTTCCGCTGCAATACAGGACAGAAACTTACAAGTTCAATGCAGAGTTTATGCCTGCTGTGATGCAATTCTGAATGTCACTTTTTATTTACAATATGATTTCCGTTACATTATAGAAGAGTTGAAACAAATATACTTTAAGAAGACAGTTTGTAGCCTTTTACAGTTAACCTTTTAATACAGAGCAAGAATGAACATGCCTATTGTGATGGTCATCCAAAGCATTTGGTTTACTGAATTTCTGAATACATATATAAACCGAATCTTTATGGAGCTCTTCATCAAGCTTTTTTGTTTGACTGCTACCTGATTTAAATAAGTTGATGGTTCTCAGCTGGAGATGTCAGGAGTAGCTTTGAAACTACCAGCCATACATATTTTTGGATAAATCTTAGCATTGAAATCTATCAGCTGTTACGCAGGTAGAAGTTCTGGAAACTGACTGTGACTCCAGAGAATTGCAGTTTTTAAATTAATCCCCAGGAACATTATGTATATATAAATACATATAAAATAAATACAAACAGAAAAATCAAGCTAGATGCTTCAGAAAGCACATACTTTACAGAGCTATTTTCCTGATCTCTTTACATTTAAAGAAAATAGGGTTGCAAAAAGAGCCAGTCAAGTTCACACATCACAAAACCAAAAAATTCTCATCCCAGTCAAATAATATTAAATCTTCATTGTGAATACAGCTTTTATCTCTTCACTTTCATTTTCCCTAGGAAATGTGCACAAAGTTTCATAAGAATCTACTATACTAAACATATGCTTTCTATAGAGCTCTCCAGGTAACTTTCAGCTGAATTTCCATTTGATTCCCTTCAATTTTAAAATATTAATCATTAAAAAAGTTTCATGTTTCAACTTCTAAAGGTTTTCTGCTCATGGGGAACAATTCTCATTTAATTCAGGCAGTTTTTCTATATTAATAATTAACTGTCTATTTTATATTTCATCTACTTAAGTTCTTCTGTTAGGAAGATTATTAAAAAAAGAACATATATGAAAGTGTCAGAAACTTCATCTGCTTGGACAGATCAGTAAATGAGATCTATCTTTACAATCTGAGTCATCAAGAGAATCTTCTCAGAAGATTAAAGAAACGGTCCTGAAATGTTCTGGCTATCAAAGTTGTGTAAAGTCAAAAAGCATACTTGCTGCTCTGTTCATGAAATCCATACTTTCCCAAAATAAATGAAAGGCATCTTTGGCCTTCTCAAACTTCAAAATTTCAGCTTAGAATTGAGTTCAGGAGAATAGAAATTTAGTTTTAAATCTTTGAAGAGTGATGCGAGTCTTCTTGTAAGAAGTCCAGTTGGGGATCTACATCTTTTAAAGCAGTTTCAAGAGGTGCACTAAAGTACAACAAATTGTATGCATTAAAAAAAAATTAAAAAGCTCATCAAAGACCAGGTTAATGTGCTGAAGCAATTCCTTATGTCAGCATCTGAGAATTTTCAATTTTATGTCTAACTACAGCTTTCTGACTCTCTCTGTTAACCTAGTCTTCTGGTGTGCTGCCCACTGCATTGCAGTAAACTGCAAAGGAAGCAATCATCTGTATATTTCCACAGCATTATGGAAAATGTCATAGTCATGACTCTCATTTAGTAAGAGTTTCTTTCCACTCCAGAGGCAAAGAAGTTTTCATGAAGTTTCTTGGCTTATTTCTGAAAAATATTTGTATTCAACACAAGTATTTGCATTCAACACTGAGGAGGAAAAAAAATGCTGACAGAATGCAAGAAATAGTTAAGATTACCTTCCCAGAATTAAATGAGATTTGACTGCTATATAAAATAGCTATATCAACTGATATTTGACCATTTGAGGAACTCACTGTTTAAGTCATGTGTCATATAAAGTACTACAAGCCCGGTGCTAAGAGCTGTCAATTTGTCACAAATCATTTGGGAATAAATGAGGAGATTTGATGTGTCATGCCTAAACTGTGACAGTGATTGAATGATCAGAAAAGATGAACGCATGTTTTAACTAAAAATAGATCAAAAAAAAACTGTATTCATAGCCTGTTTAAGTAATGGCATTTGAAAACTCAGATCTTTGTCTGATGTAAATCAATGCTATTATTATAATTCTGCACAGCACAAGCATAATGTATTTATTTTTAATTTTTTTTTCTCTACATAATAATTACACCCAGCTAGAAAGAAAAAGACCAACATTTACAGCACAGGTTTTATGAAGCTTGAAGAAATCATAGGGGAAAGAAAATAAATGGAACTCCTAAGACCCATGAGCTCAGTAACTAAACTGAACATTTTTACTAGAAATGCATTGGCTACGTGATAGATCTGACATTGTAGCCCTATTAACAATAAACCTAATGGTTGCTTATGGATGTATTCTGCAACTGAACTAGTTTTACACTATTTGGAAATATCTCTCTACTAGTTTACTGCTTGTATTTGACACCTCAGCCATTTAACACATCAAGTCACTCGTCTATTTGTTGTCATAAATTCTAGAAGAGGATTTCTGCTGTTCTCAGAGCTCTAAGTAGCATATTTTGCAAGATATCTGTCTCTTCCTGCACACTATGACTGTGGAATGTCATTCCCTTTCCCTGCCCCTCTCCCTCCCTCTCTTCCTTACCTTTACCCTAACTCATTTTCTTTCTACAAAATTTAGTTTTTCTTCACAGTGTTCAGATTTCATTAAAAAAATACAAAAAAATGTTTCTGTGAGTCATCAACCAAAAAATCAACACATTTATCAAAATAAAAAGTCTTTTAAGACCTATTTTTTTATCAAGTGATAAAATTCAGTATTATAAATCTGTTTTATCCCTGGGGTAGGGCTTGGTCAGGCTGAGGTTCAAAAATTTATTTTTCACAGAACCCTGACCCTGCTGATGTTTTGCTAAGAACATTCTTCATGAACTGTTTCTTCTCCCTTCAGGAACCATGTAATGGATTTCATAGTACAGTGATGACCAGCACAAATGTGATAACAGAAATTGGGTTTAGTAGTATTTTTCCCTATAATGTTAGTAACAATGGAAATTATGCAGTAACCTTCACATTGCTCAGTATTTATTGAAGATCATCATGTTTCAGTTCTTAGTTTTTTCTTGACCTTAACTAGATTCAATACTAATATGCAACAGGCCAAGAGGAAAAATATGATCTATGATACATGATTTCATATGGTGTGATATGATGATACACTGACTTATTCCCACTGAAATATTAAACTGAAGTTCTACTATTTGTTAGCAAGCTTAATATTGTCCATAACTACCAGGGAAAGAGATGGCTGTAGATTCCTTATCACAAATAACATGATATGGAAATTTAAAATACAGAAATTAAAAGCTTTAAAAAAAAATCAAGCTAGAATTCACTCATTTTTTATGATCACTTTTATGTAGTAAGAGAAGAAAAACATACATTTTTTGACAGATTTGCTGTTTCTACCTTAGATAAACAATACATTGTTTACAGAGAAAATTTCTGTTGATAAAGCCAATTAAAGCAATCACAGTTAGGAACATTTAGACCTGGACTTTGAGCTGACACTCCACTTCACTGACTTTATCCTCTTTTTTTTAACTGAGCAACAGATGATACAGCTTGACAGTCAGCCTACATATTCCTGCTAGCTAGGGTAGCTAATCAGGTTCCTAACATTTTTAAAAATTAAAGTAGCTGCAAATGAACTAATACATTGATGATATAGAGACAGGACCATTAGCACCACTATCTGAGGGTCAATAAATGAGAACTGCTGCATCCTATGGGTTTTGAAACTCATCCGCCTAATTGGCTCCTGGAGTCTCGCTTCAATGATGCACTTTTGTTTTCTGAAAAAGAGATGTAATTAAGTGCACTTGTAAGTGCAGGATTGGGTCAGCCTTGATAAGGAATAGAAAGAAAACCAAAATGGCTTGCCACCCTATCTAGTCTCTTTTCCACTAAAGAAATAACCAAAGTCTGTGTGATTTTTTAAAATCTTTTCCAGTTTGCAAATATTCTTCCTTCTCTCTCAGTCATTTTTGTATGCTTTCCTGTCACCTATTTTTTCTTTATTTTTGAACTTCATTTTTAAAACTCTATGAGTATGTGCTGGTTTTTACTACAATATCTCAGATGTGAAAGAGAAGCAATAGTAATTGTTGTTTCCTCCTGGTCATTGTTAAGAATCAGATTCTGCTGAACCAAGTATAAGAGAATAATCAAATAAATCTAATACAATACAGGAATTGACTCATATATACATCTTCAGATTGGACTTAAGAACTTTAATTTTCTGGTTGCAAGGGGTTTTTTTCTAGTTGTTAATTTTCTTCTCAGTTCATTCTTATGCATCTTCTGCTACAAAATTCTTTCTACATCCTCTATCCAACTGAAATTATTTTCTCAGCAGTAAATGATGTTTTATAGGATATGGAGATATTGTGGTTATTTGTTGCTTGTTTGTGTTTTCTTATTTTCTTTTTTTTTGAATGAGACATCATAAGAGACAAATCACAGAATTCACTTCAGCCACATTTACAAATTCAAAGAGAATAAAACCCCTTTTGTTTTCACTTGTTCCTAATTCTTTCTCACTTGTCACTGGCACATATAAATAACTGAAGTGTGGGCAAGGGTTGAGGGGTTAGAGAAAATAAAACAAGGGTAACTGTCATCCACGTACTGAACTCAAATGTCTACATCAACAGTTGAGAAGTATTTCCCATCTTTGCATCACCCCTCATAATTTATCCAATTAAAAACAAAAATATAAGTAATAAATTAATCTTAGTGTCTCTTAAAGGAATATCTGCTTACAAAGTATAATTTACCTACCCTTTCTAACAATCAGAAAGAGTTAAATCTAAAATTATTACAGAATAACATGTGAACTATATTGTTTATTTAAAAATAAACAAGGATTTCTACATACCGCCTTGAGAAATAACCTTTGTTTATGATTAGTATGAATAATGGAACATTATCTTGGATGTTGTTTGCACAAAAATCCTAAGTAACATCTCCTACACAAAAATAATTTTAGTAGAAAATGCCTTTTATTGGCTAATTATTAAATAAAAGATCAACCAACTCAGAATGAGGTTAATTTATAATGAGGCTTTAATTTTAGTGAACTATAGTTATACAAAAATGGCTGTTGCTTTATTATTCACCTTCTCTCACCTATCTGCTCAGTCTTAACCCCATAATTATATTTCCAGATTGGTTTTAGTTTTACTTCTTTTGTGGAGTTTTTAACTGTTCTTTTATCTCTTTTTTTAACGGTTCTTTTATCTCTTCTTAATTATTATTTTTTACTCTAGTGAGCCCCCAAAACTTTTGATCAATGTAATGACATATGCATACATAATACAATCTGAATGCTTTTGCTTTTAAGTGTTAGTAAGAACATAAAATACTTTAGGATACATCATGGCATACAGGTAAAGTATGTATAAGCCAGAATTGAAAAGTTTATTAAAGAAAAAAGATAATTCTAGCTAAATATCTGTAAAGAATATATGTTCTTATCTGACACTTCAAGGAATGGGCTAATATCAAATAGAGACAAAAAAGAATGTTAGTATTTCTAGGAGCACACTTTTCTGTCCCAGCAGGGTTACATATACACTCTAAAATATAAAATATTGATTTACTTTGAGAAATGTAGTCTCACTAGCAGTGTTTGATGAGATTGAGAAAATTACTCTGAAGACAGGAAAAGAATATTACATTTACAAATTGTATTTCTTCTTTTAACTAATCTAAGACTGTTTGTAAAGGGTAAGACACAGCTATATCTGTACTTGTTAGCCAAATTGATTTGTGGAATGATAATCAGATCTCAAATCTATGAAAAAAGGGAGTCCTAAACCTTTACAGATTCCCCTATAATTGTACCTCCCTCAGTTTGGAGGAGTGGAAGAGAAATGGAGGTCTCATTCTTCAAGTGCTTCTGCAGACCCTGCTCATGTTAACCACATGGGGTGCTGAAAGAGACATTTTTTGACCAAGAAATAGCATAGAAATGCCATGAGGGACAGACTCCAATGCCCCACTCAGAGGCAGGAGCTCTTGCCCTGGGCTCAGGACTGTTTTTATAGTTTGAGAGAATATTAGCAAATTCTATCATGTGAGTAGGACCTCATTTTTCTGCTGAGGAGTGTCTGCAGAATCTTCGGACTTGCATTTGCAAAATTTAGTGTTACAATGAAAAAACAGATTCCTTTTGTAAGGGTTAAATATTTATTTATGTTCCCTGCAGCCATATTACTGGGTATTGTGATCCTGTCAGGTCTTATAACTAATGTGTGGTTGGACAGAAACATGAAGGAATTCAATCTGGAGATTATCAAGGAAAATACATATGATCCAGGAATTAGTACTGACAGGTATTAAATAACATTTTTCCTTCGAGTCAAAGCATGAAATAATCATCACTTGGTGCTGAATGAAATGGAAATGAAAAATAATTTTCACAAAATAGTAAAGGATAATAACTTGAGCAACCTATCTGGTAAGGGACTTCCAATTTTTTGTTCTGCTGTGTTTGTCCCTTACATGTAAGCAGAGATGGTTACATGTTAGAAGATTGTCCTACAAATATCTTCTTAGACTAGATCCAATTAAATGTTTTGAATCATTTGAATGCCTTCAAGTTAAACAGGCAGTTACTGTGCCTTTAAACTATTCTTCCTTTCCAGAGTTATGATCAGGCTCTGAGCTACTCATCAGGCTACTGAGCACTACTCTGTACTGTAGTACAGAGTATTAAAACTACTGCTTAGAAACTGCAGCCTGAAATTCAGAGGATTGCTACTTGGAATTTATATGTTGGTTTTCTTGTTTGGTTGTTTGGTTTTTTTGTAGTAGTTGTTGAGATTTTTAGGGGGTTATTTTGTTTTTGGTTTTGGGTTTTTTTTTTTTGGTTGGTTTGGTTTGGTTTAATTTGGTTTTTTGTCTGTGTGTTTTTTTGTTTTGTTTTGTTTGTTTCTTGCTTTTTTGTTGTTTGGGTTTTTTATGACAATGGCACAAGAAGTTTGGAGTTTTGTTTTTTTTCCTACTATCTAAAGGGTTGTTAATGAGGTTAATACTCCGGTTCAGCATTTCAGGGGAAACTAAAATTCAAAGTTCTGCATGCTGAGAAAGCTCCTAAACTTCCTGCAGAAAGACTATCTAGTGACTAAGAATGTTTTATCTCTCTCTTGTGTAATTGCTGAGGCACTGGATCCTTGTCCTTCTGGCAGTAGATGAGAAAAAAATTCTATAGTTTTATATTAAACCTTTCCTGCCAATGGGAACCTTAGATCTTGGTCTGCCAGTATTTTGTTGTTGTTGTTGCTGTTGCAGTTTCATTCAATGGCAGCAAACTGAAGAAGGGCTTGAGGACTCTTGCTTAGTAACACTGAAGATAGCAGTCTAACAAACTGCAGTTTTTCATACTATTTCCTGAGGAGGAGACTATCTGGCCTACTAAACCTTTTTTCTGTAAGAAATACAGAAATTACAGAAATATAATTTCAGAACTTTCCATTTCCCTCCAAGGAAGATAAATAAATATGTACTTAATGCTGTGAGAGTCTAGTCACTATGGTGTGTAGACTGGGTAGACTGTGCCTTCCATTCATGAATGCTGTTAGTGTCATCAGACATCAGGAAAAGGTGTCAGTGTACAACTCCAGTGACCTTTGAATTATTCCTAGAGTCTTTAGAATTCACTGATGCTTAGGCAAAAGCAAACTTCACATGTCCAGGTGTATGCACCAGAACCAGATGTGCAGAAATGAAAGGAACTCTCATATCAAAAAGTATCTGCAAAAAGCTTGACATGTAAGCAGCTGCTGTTTACAGTTTAATTTCAGTGGTAACTTTGGACTTTTGAAGGTCACCTAATTAATAATTTTATTCTTTTCTATAAAGATTAATATTGTGTACATTTCCAGTAGACATAATGGTATAACCACAGGATCATCCTTTCTTTATTTTTTCCTTTTGTTCATTTGTTTTAATGACCTGGTATTGGATGCAAGAATTCCAATTCACCCTCTTGGAAGTTGCTCTTTAAATCTGAAAGCAAAACAAAACAAATTCTGGAATTTTTAATCTTAGTAAGTATGGTATTAAATAATGCAGAAAATTGTGGTAAATATTTCCTTACTAGTGCCTGTATATCAAACATTACTATTAGCATTATAGAAAAATTTTTTCTATATTGCTAAACGCTTATATAGAATTCACCCTGCATTTCTTCATTTTTTTTAATAGAACATCACAAAATGTAAAGTGTAGATAGTCAAGATCAGTGCTGAAAATTAAATAATTTTGTTTATTTTGACAGGCTTCTGAAAAAATATGGGTAATTAAAATTATTATTAGGCCACAGAATGGAAATTATTTTTATTATCAGATTTTTTTTATTGTTGGACCTTGGAGCCTAGCACTTTTATTCAGAATATGTTACAAGATAAACTTTATAGATTATTAAGCAAGGAAATAAAGAGTTTCTACCAAGGAAAGAATAGCTCATGAAAAACAACCATGATTAAATTGAGGTCAATTACTAAGCAGTTAACTTTTCAAGGTTTTTAACTGCTGATTGATAGAAATCCAATCTGATTTTTTTTATCAAAGTAATCCATAACTTTAATAAACCCTAGAAATGACACATTGTAGACATGATTTTCTGAGCCTGAGAGTTCTCAGCCTGACAGTGGCTGATCTGCTCCCAAGGGAAAGCCTTTTGGGAACATTTTCTTTCAAGGACTGTTTTTTGTAAATAAGTTTGTGTTCTCAAAACGATATCACACAGTGTTCTGAATGTATTTTTCTCTTGTTCCACCAATGGGACCAGAGAGGTGGATGCTTTGGCTAATCATGTTAACCTGTATGAGAACACCTTATAAAAAGGGTTGCAAACCCCAAAATAAAGGCTTCTGCCTCATTGGCATCAAACCTCGCTGTTGTGATTTGCGTCCACTCTTCTATTTTGTGTCCACTAGCAACAACACAATTGTTTCTACTAAACACCAGCTGCCTGCTCCTGGCTGGAGTGGTGAGACAGCCCGGGATGTGGGGCTCTGCCCTGTCGCTCCTCCACCAAAGCCAGCCCACAGGTGCCACTGGCTTTGGGGCACATTGACTACCAGCTCTGGGATCAGATCAGGTTGCTTAAGGCTTTATCCATTTATGCTGTGAACACTTCAAAGGCTGGAGACCTCAGGGCCTGCTCAGACCACTGTTTCTACTGCCTGCCTGCCCTCATGGTGAAAAATGTTTTCCTATGTCCAGATCCAAGCTCTTCTGTTTCAGCTTGTGCTTATTGGCCTTCATTCTCCTGCTAAACACTATCATGAACATTTCAGCTCTATCTTCTTCAACATCTTCCTTCTGGGCTCCAGAGGGGTGCAGGCAGGTTCCCTCAAAACCTTCTCTTCTCAGGCGGTCTGGTCTTCTCAGCAGCCAGGTGATATATCATAGTGACCCATCACTTCTCTACCACAGTTTACCTGTAAGTTCCAATGAATTTCCAAGAGTTTACGCGTCAGAAGGTGTATTCTGGTTTGATTTATCTGAATCTAGTCCTTAGATAGCCTAAATCTACCTCAAGAGTTTCCCCATTACCAAATAATTCTTCCTAAGCAGTTGGAAATCACTTGGTAAGAGGGAAAAACAATAAAACAGAACTAATCACCATTTATAATTTTGTCACATAGATTCAAATCTGAAATATAAAATTCCTTATTTCAGTAATTTCTCTGCCATTGAGTAGTACTACCACAGATGAGTCAAGGGTGTATATCAAAAGCATGAGTTGTGTACAGAGTGTGTGCCAGCTTGGTGAGATCTTGTCTGTCTAGTCAGTCACACACTGTACATCTCCAAGTCATGGACATTCAGCCTGTCCAGCAGGTGGGTCTGGCTCCTCACTCTCTCCTGGTGCCTCCTATGACTTAACTCTGCATTCTCTTCTGTGTGGGGCCATCTTTTGTCATGTTACCCAATGGGACACTTCACAATAAAAATGGACAGAATTAGATGAACATACATCTCAGAACAGAATTGAGTGTGATAATATTGTCACAAATATGTGATGGGAAAAATCCCATAGAGATTCCCATTGTCACAGAGAGCTCTGAAGGTCAAACTTTCTTGACTCAATTTGCCAACTGCTCAGTGATTCAATAGTGCTCTAACTCTATTGAATAAATTCTATTTGCATAGTTTTACTCTAAGAGACTGCATTTTTATAATCAGAAATATATTCTTCAAGTCCAGGCATGTGGAATGTGAGGGACTAATGACACTGTTATCCAATACATCTCACTTAATCTCTGAAAGCCATCTCTGTTTACAAAGGAAAATGAGAGAGGTAAGTGTTTTCAACTTAATAATTTCCCGCAGCCACATCAAAAGACTGAGAAGATATTTGTGAATGTTAGCCTATTACTGTATGTCCCAAAAATGAATCACATGCCAGTTCCTAAAATAGACTCCTGTGGTTATCTCCAGCAATGCTTGCACTTGTGTGCCAATGTGCATTGTCATATTTGTTGAAATTTAATTTAATTTCCAGTTTAAAACCACTGACATTAGAAGTTATACAAGTAAAATAGTACAACTTTCTTTTTCCTGCAACCTCATTTGATTAAGAGCCAGAAATTTTGGTTAATTGTGATTAAATATGTCTTAATTAATTATTGTAGAATTTTAAGAGACACGTATTATGCCAAAGATAAAGGTTCCTGAAAGTCTCTGCATTGAAATTGAATAAGCAAAGTTATTATATTGAAAAATGATAATTTGACATGTCTCTGAAATTTATGGGAATGGAATCATCTTCAAAACCTCCTAGGAGTTAAATAAGAAAATTGTATTTGATGTAGTAGGGAATGTTTGTGATTTTTTAATGCAATGCAATGTGTTCTATATGCTTGCTATCAAAAAACTTGTTCAATCTTCTCCTGCCTTTGGGATGACACTTCTGATGACTTTTAAAATCAGAGGAGGTGGCTGTCTAGGAGAGACTGGAAATACTTGCAGGCATGCAATGGAAGTCTACTACCTATTGTGAAGTTTTTCTGGGAAATTAGTTAGAAAATTTACACTTATTTGAAACTGTGTAACTGACCGGTAAGTATTAAAAAAAACCCCAACAAACTAAGAGTATGTACTTTTAAGAGATTTTTCTCTCCCACTGATTTAGAGTGGATTTTTAACTTAATATACCATACTTTAGAGTGGAGTGAAATGAGCACATTTTGCTATGGAGTTCTCTTGCATGAAGAACAAACGTTTTATAAGTCCATAGAGATATAACCTTTGTCTGTCATATTTATGTCTTACATTGTTCCTGAAAATTGTTTATGAAAGCATACCTCAGATTTACATTTGAGTGTTGATAATGTTTCTTTGTAAAAAAAAGATGTATATGTTTGCACAATAAGTGTGGTTATTTTTTTCTATTTACATAACGAAATTCTTTACTATGAGTTAATGAAACTCATATATGATTTTGCTAAACTTTGTAAGGGGCTTATTGAATCTGAATATAAAAAATTACATTCCATACACATTAGCCAATTATATCTCTGCGTGTCTGTGGTTATGGTTGTTTTTTTCTAAGCAGTTCCAGGTGAAAATACAAATGGGAAACAGAAACAGAAATGATGAAGGGGTCTCAAAGTTTCCATTTCTATAGGAAGTTGTACTGATATCTATCCATGGACTGAGGCAGAAGAAAGCTAGAATTCATTCATTAATTAATTCATTAGCTAATGAATCTCTCTGGAGATTTTGCATCTAGAGAACATCTGCTACATGAAAGAGTGTTTTCTAAAGCAATGCATGACAGGTCCTGTTCATGAAATTTACTGTACTGAAGTTGGTTTCTCCTTTCTAATCTTACCCAGGGATAGAGCCAATACAATTACTAGTTGCAAATTGTGCTAGCAAGAATAAAGCATAAGCTCTGTTGTATTTATCATCTTGTTTTTGGTTTTGGTTTTTTGTTTGTTTGTGGATTCCCTCATATTTTCAACACTGTAGCATTAATTGAAATGTACCTAAAATGTATTAATATAATTTAATTAAAATGTTACAATATTTTCATGTTAATTTTTTATTTGACTCCTCAAAAGCTTCTGGAATTTCATACCTATTAATTTCACAGCAAAACTAAGGCTAAAGATCTGGAAAAAATAAGGGCAATTTTTTCAATTTAGCACCAAGGGGGAAAAAAATAATCTCTGAGTTGATCTCACAGATTTAAACACATCTGAAAACAACTGTCTTCTTTCCTTAAACTTCGAGTGCTTACAATTCCAAACCTGACTAATATTTAAGAGAGAGTTATGAAAAGAGGTCTCATCCTTATCGTTTGATAAACATAAAATAAATCACGCTAAATAAAAATATTGCCACAAGAAATTGGTGGCTGAGAGAGCTTAGCATAACCAGGTATCTAATAGGGCTATAAATATAAAGCAGTTTATTTTTATGACCTTCTGTATTAATTTACCATTAAATTATTTTTCTCTGATAAAATTATCCAAAATTCCTAGTATGTTTTTTGTGAGCTTATTTTTCAGATTCTTGTTCTAGATTTTTTTTTTAGGGGGGAGGGTTTGGTTCTCTTTTTCTCTCTCTTTCTCTCTTTCTTTCTCTCTTTCTCTCTTTCTTTCTCTCTTTCTCTCTCTTCTTTCCTTCTTTTAAGTCAGAACTTTTTTTTCCAGTCTCGCCTTCTCATTACATTAGTCTTTTAGTTATGCAAAATCAGTGTTCTATGCCTGGTGGAAGCTTTGTGACATACACCACACCATATTCTTCATCCTTCTTGTGGTTGTAAATATTTTAGCATCTTCTCTTTCTTCCTAACTTGGATGTCTATGTATGTGTGTTTTCATACACATGCTGTCTTGGTCTGTGGTAGTAATAGTAAAGGTTGAATAAAAGCCCCAGGATACATATTCATTACTACAGAATGAAAAGAAAGCTTTTCTTTTTGGTTCCTTTTCTGACAGCTGTCTGGACAGGTTCTTTCTGGACATACATAGCATCTCAACTTCATGGCTGCATCTAACTTTGATTTAACAGATACAGCAGAGGTTTTCCTGAAGACATCTAAGAGGACAATAGAAAAGACAGCATTTCTTTGCCCTTTTGTGCCTACAGTGATGGCTATTCGCGTCTGAAAATAAATTGTAATGGTGGTCATTCTAACTTGAAAACTTTGTTTAAAACTTACAAATATAGTTTATAAAATTACTATTTGGGAGTTAAGTGACCTGCACTTCAGAAGACAGCATGCTATTGAGAACACAGGAGGACAGTATGATAAAGTATTCAACAGTCTTCATATTACTGGAGTCAGAAATGGTGTTATTCTGTTACGACTCCTTTTCTTTCCTTCCAAGTTTGCACTTCCTGAGAAAAAGACTGTTTGTGCTATTTCTCCTTTGCATCAGCTCTTTGGTTGGATTAGTCGGGAAGCCCATTACCTTGTGTCAGCATGAGTGCAGTTATATAGAGTTCATGTTGAGCAATGCCCAGTCTTTCAAATTTTCTTATTATCCAGCTATATGGTGGACTCTTTATTTGATGAACAAATGCTCTCCAGCAAAAGACCTTTGTGTGCAAAGGATTCCCATATTTTTCCTCCTTACTCATTTTAATTGATTCTTTAGTGGTTTGGAAAACTAACTGCCTTGTCTTGTTTTAACTCATGCATTTCAGACCACTCAAAACAGGTGTAGAGGGACAAAACTAGTTTGCACTATGCTGTGTATAAATTGCAGATGCAATTTTTTTCCTGTGAACAAACAGAATAAAGAACAAAAAGCATATGCTGCAATGCCAGTGGGATAACTATCAATCTCACAACTGCAGGTAAATTAAAATAAGAAAAGTATTCATCAATAATTTATGTAAATCTCACAATATCCATAGAACCTTTTGCATTTCACTAACTTTATAAAGAAAAGCATTGAGTACTTGGTTCAGCAAAAAAATGCTAAGATAAATTTGGGTTATTTTTATATTTTTTCCTTCTCAATCTATAAGTTTGTGGTACTGGAAAATTAAATGCCTGCTTTTCTGTTCCCCACACCAAGACAGCACCAGATTTTGCTTCTCCTTAATTGGCCAAAGAATTATGTCTTTGAAATAATGAAATTTCCCTTGAATCAGCAGATTTCTCAGTTTGTTTGCTGCATGAATGAATAAGAATTTAATGATTCCAGGCAAATTATTCCATTCATAAATTAAGTGGGACACATTATATGGGTTCATTTCTTGCCACAACAGTTTTTGCTGTAGGGATTGTTTTTTAAATTCTTTCTGACATTTTTTTTATTATGAAAATTTTAAAGGTTGGAAGGCAGGAGGGACCATTTCTTTTTAACTTTAAATAGAGAAGCTATGCAAGAATTCCAATAGTTCCACTCATCATTGTTAACTGGAGTTTTGAGCCTTTTAGTATTTTGAGACAATGAAAATTGATGAATGTACTGACATTCAAAATTACACCCTCAGTCAAGTATTAGAACTTTGTGAAATAAAATATACCATTTCTAACAGCCCTATCTCAACCTCCAAAACACATATAGATTTCAAGTCTTTAGCATCATGTGATTCATTCTTGAGGATCCACTCCTGTTATCTTTATGACTTGCCAATTTAGACAGAGCTAGAGATGGTTAAGGTTACCCAGTAGGATCTTGAATGAATACCAGCCTGCAGTCAAATCAGGGAAAAAAAGATAAAAAACTGAATAAACTACACACTAAAAATCACTAGTTTTGTGGAAAGCTGTCTATTGCTTATTATCATTATGAATTAAAAGTCTGATGAACTTTTGTGCTCATCATAAGCTAGTTTGTCACATCAAATACAGTAATTTTTTTAAAGTTGTTTTATTGTCAAAGTGGATGTGTGCCATCAAGAGAAAGGAAAATATAATCTGAGCCCCCATATACTAATTAAACCATATGGATGCTTTTTCTAGGGCAGATATAATCAAGTATTAATCACTGGGGAAGCTACAACTCCCTATATTCACCTTCTTGGAGTCAGTCCACACAAGTTGTGTTGAGCACAACAAAAATCAACAGGACATGAATGAAAGAGAAATAAAAATAATTGCAAAATACATTTTTTTAATATTATTTAAACTAACTACATACCTAGAGATATAGATGCTGCTAATGGATCTGACAATTTCAGCAATGTGAGGCTCAGTCCTCTAGTAGCCAGCAGGATCCTCAAAGAGTGATTCAGCTCTTGCAGGCTTAGCATGGAGCAGCTACCACAAGACAATGAAAAAGGGTAGGCAAAGAACGTGTCTAAGGTGAACTCTGATGTCTTGGCAGTTGAATAAAGGCTGCTCATTAGGAGTGTCAGTACAGGCATACAAACATTGAAGAGAAAAATAACTTTTTTTTGAGTATTTGAAAAAATACCAGAGAAACTGGTATTAGGTAAGGGTAGTGGGGAATCAATGGATCAGAGATAATTCAAAACCTCACTTGCAGCATTGTCCAGTTATGGGTAAGACTGTGACAATCTGCCTTCTCCCTGTCAAAGGCACTTCTGCAAGCTCTGTAAAATGTATGGGGCAAAAAAACTGATGAATTATATGCCAGTGGGATAGGGAGTCCCTATATTCTAGTCTCTTAGAAACCTTTACACTTACAGTATTAAAGAAAAATAGGTGCATACACCCCTGGACACAGGGATAAGTAGTTTGTTTTTCAAACCACTGAATTACATTATTCATTATGCCGGGTCCTCTGGTTGCCACAGACTTGAATGAAACCACCATGACTGTGGTGGATAAATGTTCTTTAGAATGAATTCAATCACTTTTCAGGGTCTTCAACTGGGTGGAAGCATAATCAGTGCTTGTAAACCTCTTCTAAACTATCTTTGAATTTTTATGTCATTTACAGTCCCTAAGTGACTAGATGGTTATATTTGTGAGCAAGTAAGTGGGGAAGTTTTTGATTCAAAATTAGAAACATCTTTTACTTAGAATGCTACCATGATTGGAGAGTATATTGTCTGTATTTATCTCAAATTATGCTGATTTTGGATTGTCTCAATTTTATCCTTTGGTTATTTCAGCTCTAATATGGGAAATTCTATAGCATGTCTATTGGTTGTTTATAATGTTGGCTACTGAAATCTATATTAACCTTACCTTAATCTTCTGGGCTTCATCATAATACAAATAAAAAAAACAATAATAACTTGAATATTTGAACTGCATAGTATTTCCTGTCTTCTCCTCCCCCAGGCCTGAAAGCATTAGGAAGGTTCTCAGGAGAAAAATTCAACACTGCAATGATTCCATCTCAGAGATACACTCCTAACTTCTGTTAAACAGAATGACTGAGCTAGCCTTGTGATTCAATCTGTGTCACAGAGGCAAACACTAACAGTTCATTCATAATAAGCTACTCTCCATGGGTCAGAGAGCTATGGGCAAACCTGGAAGTTTTTACATGTATGAATAGTCCCTTCTTCTGACTTTATTACCTTGGGTCTTACACCTTGAGCTTTTCAGGTACTGGTAATATGTCCTTACAGACATAAGATGTTTCAAATGAGCAAAACTGGAATTTCATGCTATGTGGATAATTAGTATAAGCAATTCTTGTCTCATAGCAACCTAGATCTGATGATGAACACCTGCCAGCCCAGATGGTTTGGGGAGGAATTTTCTAGTTTAATAGAATAAAGTACTGTTGCTGAGCTGCTTCAAACTATTATTCAACAGGAATTTTGGAAGAAGTGTGAGAAGTGATTATGGTGAAATCTTAACAAATAAGAATCTCCAAAATTGTCACGCTCAATTGTCATCACTTGTCAAGGTATGACTTTTAAATAATGCATGGCTGTTACATTTTATTCTGTCTATGTGTACTAAAAATAGTATAGAACAGGCATAAACTTGTGAATACTGCAAAACTAATAAGATCTGCAAAGTTGCAAAATATTTTTTCTTATTATAAGATTATCTGGTATTAACTGCAGTCTGTAGTTCTAAAAAATGGTAGGTACAAACATTTAGAGGAGATTGTTATCAAATATTTTTGTAAAATTCAAGTAAAAATTTCAAATATATAAAATCTTAAATATGGATTGACTAGAATTTTCTAACTTATGACAAAAGTTCAGAATAGGTATGTGAACAATTCCAGAATATATCTGTGTGCTAGAGATATTGTTGCAGCAACCTCGTAACTTACAGATGAAATTCTGATCTCACTAATATAAAATATAAGAGTATTTCAGCGACCAAACATGTGGAAACTTAAACATTTCAATGATTTTTTGTTATCTAAAAATTTTAAAAGATGATGAACTTATCGGAAGCTCTTTCATCAATTCTGTTTATTAAAATTTGAAAAGATTATAAAATCTCTGAGAAGAGAGCAGTGTTATTAGTTTCAATGAAAACTCTAATACAGTTCCTTCTGCATTTTAAAATCAAGTACCAAATTTGTCTCAAATCAAGAGATTGACTTTTCCATTGCTACGTAATTTATTTCAGCTTTATTACTATACCTTTGAAAACTGAATATTTAGTAATATTGAGAGGAAGAAGTTCCTCTTGGAAATTTTATGTACTATGACTTTGTCTTAGATGTATCTATAATATTAATTAGTTAATATTGCTACTTAATTTTAGAGATGATAAGGCAGACTGATAAAAATGTTCAGGGTTAAAAAAACCCAACCATTTCTAAATCATTGTATCACGTTCCTGTATATCTTCCCTTCTTTATGTAAAACCATTTCAATATGAAACATGAAGAACTTATTTTAAAAGACTGGTTTATTATGAAGTACCAGAAACAATTTTGGCAGGCACTAGATATGCTAATATATCCCAATTGGAATTTATCAGTTCTAGGGTTCCATGAGTCAGAAGAGAAAAAACCCTAAAGTTTCAGGTTTTGTTTCAAGTTTTGATGTAA
The DNA here is from genome assembly GCA_013399455.1 of Anthoscopus minutus. NCBI lineage: Eukaryota > Metazoa > Chordata > Aves > Passeriformes > Paridae > Anthoscopus > Anthoscopus minutus. The sequence continues at coordinate 26,095 of VWYI01033977.1, forward strand.
GAGCATTAACAGTAGAGCCATGGTTTTACTCAGTAATCTAAAAAGAGATCCTCGAGAAAATATGTAGGGTGCACAGATGCATATACAACTATTTACATTTCCTTTCCCTGACAGAATCAACACTTAATTATATTTCAGAACTAAAATGAGGGTATTTCACCAGTTGCTTATCATTCATTGCAGATCTACAGTACAAATCGATCTCTTAACATATTCCAGAGTTGTACTTGCTTAGAGCCCTCAGCTGGGAGAGAAAAATTAGACCATACCATTGGCTACTTAGGACTGGAGGAACAATATCTTCATATTATAGAGCAAAGTCCCTATTTTGCCCCAAATACTAGGAAGCCACAAGGCAAAAGAGCTACACTGACAAAAGAAGTGTACAGGGGAAGCTGGGATATGTCAGGCTGCAAGAATAGCTCAAAGCATAACTATAAGAACATACAATGTATATTTTGGTTAAGTTTAAGAAAAACTAGCCAACTTTCACTGATCATCTTCTTAAACTGCCATAACACAACTTACACGACAGGATTTTGCTTAGGAATTTTTCTTCTATTTTTTTAATTTTTTGCTCTTCTTTTTCTTTACAGGAGAGAGAAGGAATATAACCATATTGTTTTAAATTATTTTATTTTTCCTCTCTGTTTTCACAAAAATAGCAGGTGTGATCCTATGATACAAAAGTGGTAAGTATGAATTCAAGCCACTGTGATACAACATCTGAGGCACAACTTCTTTCATTAATGGAAATGCCAATAAATCTGATTGTTCTGTAACTCACATTCTGGTTCTTTCTTAAGATGAGTTTGGAAAATACTGCACGTAACTGCTTACTAATCATGTTCAGAGCAAACTCACAACAGTGTGAAAATTACAAAACTGTCATTAAGTCAATTCAGTAGCATCAGACAGTTAAAAAAATGTATTGAGGCTTCAAGACTGAAGGCCAAATTAAAACAGATGGCATTATAATTGTAACGATCCTGAACAGGAGATGACAGGGAGGTCTGATTTCACACTTCCATAGTGAATGTCTTGCTACATACTACTTACCTCATTCTTAGACTTTGATGACAAAGTTTTCTCAGGTTGCATTTACATTTTGGCCTGAAAGACACAGGACAAAATAGATGATGTCATCAAACCAAGCCAGACAGACATTTCAGAAGGAATGTGATGAAAATAGCACAAGTTTTCATCCAAGCGTTTCTTCAAACCAAAGTCCTTGGAAACCAAAAATCCATTAGATATGCATATAGGTGCATGTGGAGTGTGTATATGTGTGTAAACATTTAACACACAAAAAAAGGAAATAAAGGTTAAGGGAATAATATCCAGTATAAACCAGTTTGTTCTGAATGTAAGATGGCATTGCTTAGGCAGATGATGCGACTGCTTGCCGAGGTTTCTGAGCAGATCTCCATACCTAATCTATTTTCAAGTTCTGTATCAGGTTAAAAGCTGAGCTGCAATATGAGTTTTCTCCTGAGAGGAATGGATTGGCACATGAAATCCATTATAGCAGTGTATGGGAATTTTTGTATAAATGACTAAGTATATGTGAATATGTAAATATGTGTGTGAAATTGCAATGAGTTATGGCCTGCCAACATTGTTACTGAAAGGTCATGATGCTTACAGTTCAGTACAGCAGAGTTTAGAAATATCTTCCTCCCTGATGGTAAATAGACACCACTATAATCCTGAGTGAGCAACATAAGAATCAGGAATTATTCTTTTAGGAAATTACACTGTCATGAATGAATTTGGGTAAATCAGCAGGTTTTTTTCTTCGATTGTAATTTTTAAAGCATGTTTTTTCTTTTCTTCTTGACTTTAACATGTGTGAACATTTTGTTTGCTATTCATCTCAGCAGGTGCTCACTACTTCTATCTACTCCCTGTTCCAAGAACTGACAGCTGCCTCAGCTGATCAGCAGCTCTGCTTACAACTTCTCTTCAGAAACTGTTCCTCTTTTACTGCAGTGCCATGATATATTCAAATGTCTACTCTCTCAGATAAAGGGAGAAAACAAATGTAATAAAAAAAAAACAAAACAAAGAAACCACTACATTTAATTTCTACCGTCCTGTCTGGTCTGCTTGGGAATTATTAATGTTATAAATAGAGGCAGCAAGGCAATTTAAAGGAGGGGTTAATTGCACTCTGGTAAACTGCTTGAGATGTAAAGGTAAGCTTCTAATGCCCTTATGGGGAAATGATGAACCATTGACTTATATTCTCCAGAACAGAATGATTTGCAGCAACAGTAAGAATTCATACCAATGAGTCAGTCTAAAAACCACTGAAAAAAATTTCATTCCTTATCCAGTTTCTCCTTAAAGGTAGTTCTTTTGTAAACTTGGAGTGTCAATTCTAAAAGGTTGTATCAGAAATTTTATTTAATGCTTTCTGTATCATATGTTACATCCTTCAATTAAGCATCAATACAATAAACATGAAAAGTAAGGCCTATTTCTGTTTCAATCAACACACTCTATGTTCTCTCATATGAGATCAAAAAAGAAAATTCTGGTTTAAAATTATCAAAATTAAACATAACCTGTCTAGGACATTTCAAAAAGAAGTTCCAATAACCTAACATAATTGAATTCATTTCTACTAGTAAACAAAGTTTACTAGTAGAGCAAAAAACCTAAAAAAATACATCTGAAAATAAATTCAGTGTTCAATACTAGAAATGGGTGTCATGTCATTCTTGTACAATCATATTAGTCCAAAAATCTATGCAACTCTTATCTGTTTGCTCCAAATATTCAGCATGATTTATCAGAGACATTTGTAGGAACTTCCTTCTTTTCAAGTTTATTATTAAAAATTATTACTATGCAATGAAAGCTGAAAGGTATGGCTGCAAGAAGAAATATAATGACTTCTTTCTAGCTTAATCTCCTTGCCCACTATAGCATCAAGTTACATCCAGGATCAACCTTGGTTCTTATTATTTAAGACTGTATGATAAGCAATCCAAAATCTCATAGGAGCATTCTTTGGTATTATAAATTAAGAATTTAAACAACTTTCAAGATTTTTAATATTTATTTTACACAGACATTAAAGAAATGTTGTTTACTGGCACGAGTGCTATGGAAATAAAAAATTACTTTTAGCAATTGTGCTAAAGGTGTTTGGACTCTCATCCTATCATGGATCAGAAATAATTCACAGAATCATAGAATATCAGCTTTGAAGGTACCTCAAGGCTCATCATCTGGCAGAAGAGCTTGTGAAGCTGCTCTCCATCCTTTACCAACAGTCCTGGCTCACTGGTGAGGTTACAGATGACTGGAAGCTGGCCAGTGTGACACCCCTTCACAAAGAGAGTGGGAAGGAAATTATAGACCGATCAGCCTGACCTCAGTACCCGGTAAGGTTAAGTTTACACTGAGCACCATCACACAACACTTGCAGGATCGCCAGGGTATCAGACCCAGCCATCACAGGTTTAGGAGGGGCAGGTCGTGTTTGACCAACCTGATCTCCAGGTGACGCACCTGATGGATGCAGGAAAGGCTGTGGATGTGTCTATTTGGAGTTCAGCAAGGCCTTTGACACTGTCTCCCACAGCATTCCCTGGAAAAGCCGGCAGCCATGGCTCGGACAGGAGCACTCTGTGCTGGGTTAGGAACTGGCTGGATGGCCGGGCCCAGAGAGTGGTGGTGAACGGTGCTGCATCCAGCTGGCAGC